>CANNZV010001964.1:0-120148 GCA_947561585.1 Caprella mutica
AGAAAAGAGTCACTGGATGATGTACTATCAGAGAAAAGAGTCACTGTGTACTATCAGAGAAAAGAGTCACTGTGATGATGTACTATCAGAGAAAAGAGTCACTGTGATGATGTACTATCAGAGAAAAGAGTCCCTGGATGATGTACTATCAGAGAAAAGAGTCACTGTGATGATGTACTATCAGAGAAAAGAGTCACTGGATGATGTACTATCAGAGAAAAGAGTCACTGTGATGATGTACTATCAGAGAAAAGAGTCACTGGATGATGTACTATCAGAGAAAAGAGTCACTGTGATGATGTACTATCAGAGAAAAGAGTCACTGTGATGATGTACTATCAGAGAAAAGAGTCACTGGATGATGTACTATCAGAGAAAAGAGTCACTGTGATGATGTACTATCAGAGAAAAGAGTCACTGATGATGTACTATCAGAGAAAAGAGTCACTGTGATGATGTACTATCAGAGAAAAGAGTCACTGGATGATATACTATCAGAGAAAAGAGTCACTGTGATGATGTACTATCAGAGAAAAGAGTCACTGTGATGATGTACTATCAGAGAAAAGAGTCACTGTGATGATGTACTATCAGAGAAAAGAGTCACTGGATGATGTACTATCAGAGAAAAGAGTCACTGTGATGATGTACTATCAGAGAAAAAGTCACTGGATGATGTACTATCAGAGAAAAGAGTCACTGTGATGATGTACTATCAGAGAAAAGAGTCACTGTGATGATGTACTATCAGAGAAAAGAGTCACTGGATGATGTACTATCAGAGAAAAGAGTCACTGTGATGATGTACTATCAGAGAAAAGAGTCACTGGATGATGTACTATCAGAGAAAAGAGTCACTGGATGATGTACTATCAGAGAAAAGAGTCACTGGATGATGTACTATCAGAGAAAAGAGTCACTGTGATGATGTACTATCAGAGAAACGAGTCACTGTGATGATGTACTATCAGAGAAAAGAGTCACTGTGATGATGTACTATCAGAGAAAAGAGTCACTGTGATGATGTACTATCAGAGAAAAGAGTCACTGTGATGATGTACTATCAGAGAAAAGAGTCACTGTGATGATGTACTATCAGAGAAAAGAGTCACTGTGATGATGTACTATCAGAGAAAAGAGTCACTGTGATGATGTACTATCAGAGAAAAGAGTCACTGTGATGATGTACTATCAGAGAAAAGAGTCACTGTGATGATGTACTATCAGAGAAAAGAGTCACTGTGATGATGTACTATCAGAGAAAAGAGTCACTGTGATGATGTACTATCAGAGAAAAGAGTCACTGTGATGATGTACTATCAGAGAAAAGAGTCACTGTGATGATGTACTATCAGAGAAAAGAGTCACTGTGATGATGTACTATCAGAGAAAAGAGTCACTGTGACGATGTACTATCAGAGAAAAGAGTCACTGTGATGATGTACTATCAGAGAAAAGAGTCACTGTGATGATGTGCTATCAGAGAAAAGAGTCACTGTGATGATGTACTATCAGAGAAAAGAGTCACTGTGATGATGTACTATCAGAGAAAAGAGTCACTGTGATGATGTACTATCAGAGAAAAGAGTCACTGTGATGATGTACTATCAGAGAAAAGAGTCACTGTGATGATCATCGTATTATCTTTTATCTGCTAGGCATAATAATATAAATAGTTAACCATAAAACAGTTATATATAATATGTGTTATATAATAAATAACTCTATCTTTATATATAAATAGTTTCTCATTATTTAGATATATGTACGATGTAACATTTTATTCATAAATTCCAAACAAATAATTGTTTTTAGTTCAATTTAAATTAACTTGAAAAGGTCCAGTTTAACTCTTATACGTGCATGCTTATTTCCAGTTTTATTTTCATTGATTTAATAATATAAGTTTAAATTTGTTTGTTCGCTTTAATTATCAAATAGTCAGCGGTAATAACGTTTATATTACTCATCAAATGAACCATTATTATAAAAGATAAAAATTTAACACATTGGTACTAGGTATATATTAGCATTGGCAAAATATATAATATAAAGTTACAAACCACTATATGCAGCTCATTAACTGCATAATTATCTCCTATTTTGATCTTTGTCAACGCACAAAAATGCACTTCAAATGCTCTCATAGTTTCAATTATAAAATGGTAAGATCAATCAACATTCTTCTCCAATCAAGTTTTCCTATTTTCCTGAAATTCCTTCCAACTTTAGAGCCAAAAATCGAGAGAAGAAATATAGAGCGAGAAAAAGTAGAGAGAGGGAGGAGGATGGGGGTGTCTCGCTCCAATTCTATTCGACTCCATCTAAAAATTATATTCGGGAAATGAAAAGAATGAAGCCGATGGTCTGCCATTTGAAAGGTAAGTGAGGAGGAAAAAAGGAACACACTCCATCCTTTCCATGGGTCACTAGGTATAGCAATAAATATAGTCAATAGATAATTTGATTAACATAAACTTGATGTCTGTTAAAAAGAAGATGCTGTATCACATTTTAGCTTGCTATTAATGTTATATATCATATATTTCCCTTTGTAGACCCTAAAGCTAAACACTTTTCAGCATTTTAAATTAAAGTAAGAGAAGTGTGTACTACACCAATTCTACTATTCATAAGCTTTATGTGAATAAAATAAGTTGATTCATTATAGCCATTTTCTCAAATGATATTGGCTATTTCTATGCAAGCCACGCCTAAACTATGAATTGTTTACACTCGTATCAATAATTCCCTACTGACTATCAAATTTTGATTGCCTCAAATGTATCTTTCAATACAAAATAAATACGCGAAAAGATTTTATAGGTATTTCTCGGATCAAATTTGATAGGTAGCAATTTTTATTTATTCATAAAAGCCCGTCATGGTCTTTTCATAGTAAATACTCTAGTTGAAGATTCTAGTTGTCATTTTCCAATAAAAATCCATTCAGTGTTGTTTTGCTTTGCTGTTATTATAATTGTTGTTAGTTTTTGGATGAAAAGCCGAGCGTCATCGATGTTTCTCCGTCCCTGAGCATTGCGCGATGGCTTGTCTTTCGCTCTGCAGCCGCTAGGAGGCTGAATCGAGCGAACCGAGTAAAATTTGATGGGAAATTGAATTGGAGGTTTGTGTGAGCGGTAACCCGCCTGGTACAGTTACGCCAGCTGACTAAGATTTACATCAGTATTAATATCATAGGTCTATCTAGGATGGAAACTACACAAGGATTAATAAAGAACAATTTCTTCTAATGCAAACCATATTGAATCTATAGCATAAAATAGCGCTCAGAAAACTTTGCAATTCGTCTTCATTTACTTGTCGCAAAGTTAAATAATAATAACATCATTTGGAAATGCGCAAAATGTTTTATTGTTAACAATATATTCACTACTAATAACTCGATTTATATTTTATTTATATTCATGGAATAGCTAAATAAATGATCGACCTTCGAAAAATTTATTTCAGTGTAGCTACTCCTGGACCTTACTATTTTCGACCGGATCTACCTAGGTACCAACTTTTTTCTTTATTCTAAAAAGAAATAATGAACACTTAAACGGTTGCAATGAGAAACGATTGCAGAAGGTAGAACATAATATAATATATCTGTACAGTCCCAACCATCTATTTTAGCCTGGTAAGAATAGCATTAAAATGTTTAGGTAATAATAGGTAGCTATTACCGAGCCTCAGAACTTTCGCGCTTATGTGATATATTTATTGACGCAAGGCAATCCATTCAAAAGAGTTCCCATGCAATGTTCAGTAAGAATAGTACAAAGGACATATGTTATTGACTGTAGTAGTTATTTATATCCATATACTATCATTAAGGGATATTGATAATCATTACATTCGAATAGCACTGGTTAGTGGTTAGATAATTATGTGAGAGGCAGTACTTTAGATGTATTTGGTCAAGCTGTTTTTTCCTTTAAATCTTTTGTACTAGCTACTGTCAATAGAAATAAACTTCAAAATCAGGTATATATATAAATTGCATATTTTTGAAATGTTGAAAATAAATACGAAATTGTGTTGTTTAATGTTTATGTGGCAAAGTGTTATTTTAACAAAGTGTACAGCATTAACAATAGGTATTCAACTTAGAGACAGGTAGGTGCCTATCATTTTGACATTTTATAAAAATGTAGGTAGTTAATTAGTTGTAAATTTTTCGATTAAATTAGCAAAACCATATGAAATATTACTACTAACTACATTTTTGAATTCACATAGTATCTCATTTTATGTAGCTAATACAAGTTTCCAATAGCTAAGCTAGTTTATAATGTTACATAAAAGTCATACTCAGGCGTATAATGACAGTCTGTTTCTTATCTAATCAGACAGCCTTATACCACATCCTCAGAAAACGTACTCAATGTGAAGGTAACTTCTAAATACAATAAACCCATCAGTAATAGCAAGGATGAAAATAGCCAATTATACTCTGCATTCAATTTAGTAGAATATGCAGAAGGTAATAGAAGGATGGAATAGGAAAATATATGAAATTCAGATAAAAACTAGCATATACATTTACCATAACACCTCAAACGAAGTGTCAGTACGAACGTACTAGATTTGGTACGAAAATTTGTTCGTTCGCTTTGGCACACTCCTTACAAATATGCGAATAAGTATTTTTAGTTCCTTTTCACAGAGTTTATAACGTATTATTCGAAAGTATTATCCATTTACAAGGAATGCAAATGTTGTAATAAGACTCTTTTGTATGAGTATATTAACCCTATATATATTAAATTAGGTGTGGAGGATCTAGTACGTTTTTAAGTACCGTGCACAGCTGATGCTTCACAATCGCTCAGACTTTCGACCCGATAGCACAACTAGTGAGACCTAAATGTTATTAATCGCTTCAGTGATGTGAAACAATGTGAATACTGTGATTAATGATGATTCAATGGATTGGACGGACATCGAACTAGCATAAAAGTATTTTTATTTGTAAATTTTGACCTTATTTAACTCATAACTCTGAATAATTCATGTGGATCTTACCGACAAAGCTAGAGTTACATTTTAAAACCTAGATTCTGCCTTCAAAGTTAATCTTTTTCACTAGTATTTTTATTTCTTGACCTTGCTATGAGTTTAAACTAATATCTGTAGTATATTTTTATTCTAAATTGTCGATAAATGAGCGTAGGAAGTCATTTTAATCTTCAATAGAATGGTGTTATGTGACACGTCATAAGGGTCAATTCCTCCCTCTCGTTTCTCACCGGTATAAAAACTGACTAAAACAAGTCAAATCTGTGGTCTGAGTACTTGTAATTTAACTGGTGAGTATATCATGCAATTATAGATGTATTTCTTTACATTTAAAATGGTTAGATTAGGTATTTATGCCTAAACTAACCTGTTAAAATAAGATATTATAATCTGATAGGCTCCGCCCAAACCCCTCTCAAGCACTCTTAGACTCCGCCCCTATTTTACCTCCTCCCTCCCCATCTATTCATCCTCTCCCTTCCATTCACCCCTCCCCCTCTATTCACCTCTCCTCCTCTATTCACCTCTCCTCCTCTATTCACCTCTCCTTCTCTATTCATCTCTCCTTCTCTATTCACCTCTCCTCCTCTGTTCACCTCTCCTCCTCTGTTCACCTCTCCTCTGTTCACCTCTCTTCCTCTATTCACCCCCTCCCCTCCATTCACCCCCTCCCCCTCTATTCTTCTTCGTGAGTGGAGTATTGAGATTATACATATACGGTTCAGTTTATTTATCAAATATGTTCCAAATCATATAATAGAGATTTATTTATTAGATTTCAGATTTTTAATTCTTTAGGTAAATGATTAGCCAATAAATTAAGTATACCTAATTTGATTAATTATTAGGTAGGTATATTGGTACTTAACGTACCCATGAAATTTAAATAGTTCCAAACCTTATGAAACTTGGTAGCCTATATGTGAAATATTTTAGTGCAATTAAATATGACCAAGCCTATTATAGGAGGTACATTTCAGGAAACCTAATTATAAAAAAATTGTGGACAGACATTTCGTTCGCAATTTTTTATGGCTTTTCTGAATGTTTTGGAAGTGAAGGTACAATTATAAATCTAACTAGGCAGGTAACTTCATATTAGTATAAATCTGTAAGAACTTAAAAATCAAATTAATACGTTATAGAAAGATTGCCTGGAGTCTGTGATATTAATTTAATTAATATTCTAGGAGCAGCAAATATATTTATTTTCTTTTGACTCAATTTTAATATAAACATTTGGAAGAATTTTAGTTTTGTAAATCCGAGCGATATTTTACGTAGATTCATTTAAAAGAAAAGAAATTCCTTTATTTTTCATTCGTGGACTTTTTTTTGTTCGAAAATAGTGAGCAATATTATATTTCTCTGTGAATGTGCCGTGTTCAATTTTGAACTCTATCTGCTTGTGTCCTAAGGGTGAAATCTCTTTATGGCACTCACAATACACATGCGTGTGTAATAGCAGTGTAAAATGGACCTTATTGCTCCCCTAACTTATAATGATGTGTTGAAAAATGTTCGTGACAGAATGTTCAATCTATTATGGATGATCATGGCATTACCATTTTATTTTATTTTCTTTTTGGGTATATTTTAATTTGAAATTCTTTTCTGTCCAAGTATTGTTATAAATATACTGTAAAGTAAATAGCGTTGCGTGACTAGGCTGTAAAGTGTTTGTCTTTATTTAGAACTATAAGGTTGTTTATTCCTTGCAACAACTCACTGCTGAATTTAAAATGATTCTGCAAGAGGAAAATATTCACAAGTTGAACGTGTAGTGGGGATTGTTGTTGGCAAATTATTTAATAGACATTAGATTTGTGGTTATTATTTTCAAGCTATCTTCTAATTGATAAGAGCCCTTATTCAATGCTCTGTCACGTTGCAGGTACTATCATACAATAATAAACTATAACACCATATATAATTTTTACTTGAAGAGTTATAATTTTTAGTTCGCTCTATAATTTTATTCTACCTTTAATTAATTATGAAAAAGTATTGTAGATTCCTTAGGTAAATTATTTTCGTCACCGAATTTTTGTTCACAATAATTAAGAAGCTGTGTAGTTGACTTTTTTTGATGGTGCTATTGTTCTTTTGTTTGGTACAGTTAGGGTAGGTATTTTGTGTCAGTGTACCTTACTCTGGTAGGAATGACTTAGTTATGGTCAGTTAGTCAATTGGGTAATTGAGTTAAGAGAAGAAACTATATTAGTCAAGTGCTGTCAAAGATTAGGCGCTGATAGTATTATATATAGGTAGGTAGTAGTTAATGATAAATTGGGCTGTAAATCTTCCAACAATTATTTTACTACTTTTATACCCACCTAACTACGTTATAAAACTTGATTTTAACTTATCTATATTGAATAGAGCCATATGTTTAATTAAACACTTGCTGTTCAGTATATAAAAAAGATAAACCTCTTTAAATCTAGACCTACCTACTTATTTACAGAAAAGTGGGAATAATAACCTTGTTTTAATTTTATACAAAGGTACGTCTGTTGCTCGTTTATTAAATTTGATAGGTTTGATACCTATAGAATTACTGTGTAAAGAAATATTATCTTATTTGATATTCTTAGTATTTAGATTAGAAAAATGTAAATGTCATTGTTTATGAATAGTATTCTACAGAAATTATAAAAGTATGTAAGAGAAACTAATTTGTATCTCTGTATTTATGATTTTCTATTTATATGGAGAAATGCCTACTTTTTACTTACTAATGCAGTCGTTACTCAATGCCTTTAAAGTTTTAATGCTGATTAAAGGTCAAGTAGCAATAATTGCTAGTGTGTGACATTACATTTTTGCATGCATATCTAGGTAGTTTCTGGAATTTATAGTTAGAAAGTTAGGTGAATTTAGTGTTGTCTGTCCTCTGCCATATATATTATTTGCCGGAGCTTTTCTTGCATAAACAAAATAAATTGAAGTATTATGTTTTATTGGCACCTAAATATAGAAGGTGTATATATAATTGAAACTGAAATATTGGGAGTCGTTATTTGCCTCTAGGTACTACTACCTACCTACATAAAACAATACGCGGAAATGATTATATATCGTTGTAATTACTAAATTATTTAGGTTTTAGATATGCAACATATGCTATTTATTTAATAATTGAACGTTTCTCACACGTTAATGCAGAATATCGATTATAGTATTATTTATTTCCTTCTTGAGCATTTTAGATTGCCATCAACTTGTGAATCCATTTAGGCAATATGAAGTAAATCTTTGACAGTCTCGAGAATCTCTTGGGCATAATTAATGCAAACACTCTAGACTTTATCGCTTTAGTCTCTCAAACAGTCTAGGATAGACTCTAGACTTTATCGCATTAGTCTCTCAAACAGTCTAGGATAGAAAGCTCTCAAATATTTTCGCTTGATATTCTTCCAGATACATAAAGAATGTTAAAAAGGAATGGAAATTATAGGACAGTCGG
Organism: Caprella mutica; assembly: GCA_947561585.1. Classification (NCBI taxonomy): domain Eukaryota; kingdom Metazoa; phylum Arthropoda; class Malacostraca; order Amphipoda; family Caprellidae; genus Caprella; species Caprella mutica. The sequence goes on from CANNZV010001964.1 coordinate 8,498, forward strand.
ATGAGGTTGATTCATAATTTATATACAATATTTTCATTCGCCCCCAGGTTAGTTCCTAAGTTATCCTTATCGAACGGTTCCACATTGTGGATCATATAAGAAAACGATATTGTTTAACATTTTATAACTCGTTATTTTAATTGTTTCATGGAGACCAATTAAAATAACTAGTTAAAATGGTAATTAAGAAAGTTTTTCATGATCGAAAAATGTAGAATAGTTTGATAACTTGGAATTAACTTGCCATATCTAAAGTACGTGCGAAACTGATGTGTGTTGTTGATGCACGACAAGACCGCCAGGGGGCGTGAGTGCAAGTCCAATATTGTTCCATTGTTTGTCGTACCTACATCAATACAGGCCAATGTAGAATGGGTCACAGCAATGCTTTTCATTGTGAAAAATCGTATAACAATTTTATCACTTTATACGGTAGAGAAAACATATATAATGGGACAAAGTTGTTCATTACCTGAACATTTCCTTGCCTACCATCATTGACTTACTGATGTTTTTGTGGTTGTGTGTTTTCGAAAACACGTAATTTCTTCTGTTTTCTCCATCGCAAGCGTAAATAATTGTACACGAACACAGAAATAAAAGAACAAAATTGTTTGTGTATATTTTGAATTCACAATTACACTGTGAATAATTGCAAACTAGTTTTTTTTAGCGGATCAAATGATTATGATATATTGTGCTGTCTATATCATTGAATTAAATGAACTAATAACTCTATTGATACACACCCATTTTATTGAGTTAGACCTCGCAGTCGATACACCAGTTCAATTTATCAGTAAGCCGATGGCATTTTATCCAATTAATGTCCTGTGAATTAATTCGCTTTGAAGCTTTCCCTCCATTTACTGTCCCGCACTTGAAACCTACCTTTTTACCCTATTCAATTATTACCTAGCGGAGTTTAAAGTTACTTCCTTGTTACACCTTTCTGATTCAGAGGAAATTTATCCTAATGATTGATTTCCCTCTCGAATTGACCAATCCATCAATATATTGATGCCCACTGAGACACTCACTCTACTTACTTCTGTAGTAAATGCAGAAGCAGATAAGTGCAGTGGTTTGTGTTACACTTGCATTCGCTCTGAAGAAGTTAGGGCATCGCACAGTTCACCAACAGGGAAATCGCTCAGCTGTGTGCGATGGCTGGCGCATGAGCTGCAGCCGCTGGGAGCCACTATGGCGAATATATTATCATACGTAGGTAGTAGCTTTGTCTTGTTTGGGGGTGATAGAATACGCGGGTTAATCTTGTTATGCGTGATGAGGCTGAGTAACACTCTAAATTGACCAGAGAATTAAAATTACACTTCTTTTTCCATAATCTTTTACAATTAGGTCTTTTGTTCCCCGAGATACCACCTTTGCGTTATCAATTTAATTTTCTTAATTTGCATATTGCCCGCACATGTAACGTTAAATTATTTCCAATTGCATTTAAACGTTTTGCAGTCCATTTTGTGCCAGTTTTCTCTTATAATTTATGTTAGCTTTCAAGATATGTATATTATTATCAATAGTGAGTTAATTAATCCTTGGAATAATCTTTAGTAGGTATATTTTCATCTTGGCCACATCTCCTGATCTAACTTATTGATCAGATCATCTCTGAATTTGAGTGATAAATTGCTACCTCCTGTCTTTTATCGCCGGATATTTGGGTGCCATTTTGATTTTCGGCCAGTAGAACTTCGTTAGGGTGAAAAAGGGAACGATGACTTTGTAATTCGGGTTTGAATAGTACTTCTCGCTTAAATATAATAATTTCTCAACTAATTATTTAGATAGCCTACCTATTTGATTGGGACCTAGCTAGTTATTTTTAACTAGAAAATATTTGCTGATCACTTAATGATTTGAGAATAATTGTATGTGATATAGATAAAAGAAGTCGAGATAGTTCCTTATGTACCTTGGAAAATCTTGATGAAAATGGTATCCAAGTTAATATTACCAGGTATACTGAACATAGTGTGGTCACAAAAGGTGTAAAGTAGGAGTGTTCTATTTGAAGGTTAGAAGTAATATAGTAGATAAGAACACACCACCTGTCTAGTACAATAATTAGGTGTAAAATTAGTGAAATTTAAACCCTGCAAGTTACTTTAGAATGAGTTTGATAATATTTATCATTTACATGCTATATCTTATCAGTTACATGTAATTAAAAACGTTCGTTACTTGCACATGATACAGGAACGATCCAAGACTATTTTTCCTAATTTTATGACAGTTCTCACGTGTATAAGTATATTTAGAATAACAATAATCAACATGTATGCTTGTTGACGAATTTATGGTAAATAGCATTTCGGTTGACATAATAAATTAGAGTTTCAAAGAATTATTCATCTTCAGAGTCTCTTTATCATTAACAAACTTTTTCTAATATTAATGAATAGCGAATCTTGAGCTGAAATTCACTCGTAAGAAATGTTGTATCATCAAAGCAAGTGCGTTCTACTAACACCTTTACCACCTCGTGCCATTAGGTTCAAATTAGAATAACTGATTCACCTGGCGTTATCGCGGGGGTTGCAGTATTCTAATTGAATTCTTAGGACTTAGAACACTAGGGTCAATTTAGCCTGGCTTCTTATTTCGGAAGAGTGAATTCCATGTGTATTCTAATCTAGGCTTTATTTGTCAGTAGCATAAGCGTTTCCATGGTTCACGTTACGATGGAAAACAGTTGAAATTGTCTAAGCGATATTGTGGATCAAAGGAAAAGCATTATATGTTATAGCGTTCTCTTCACATGCCTATTTTAAAATGATGATAGAATATACTAGCTTGAAAGTTGAAAATTTATTTTCATCTGGTAATTTATCAAGACTTTCGATAAACCTGCAGCTTCAACTTTAATTTTATATTAAGTCTAAAGGTACGATTTGCATGTAGCGATTATTGCGATCGTCGCCAAGCGATTATTGCTGAGCGCTAGTCCAATGCTATTCCTATTGGGCTGTTTTGCAACGAGCGATTATCACTGAGCGATTTTCACTGAGCATTAGTTCAATGTATAATAATCGCTACATGCAAAACGTATCTTTACGAGGTAATTGCTTCTAGTCGTATTATTTTTATTGTATAAATAATTGGGTGGTCTTTTTGTTGAGTTCTATTAGTAATTTTGTCCTTTTCTTTTCGCAGATTTGATGAATGTATTCGTCAAGATGATGACATCCGGCTTTTGAGATGGAAGATATTATGTATAGGCTTCATTACGATTGAAGTTCTTTCCTATTTGCGTAAACAGAACTCTGGGAGATGAATGGGAAGACTCGGATATCTTGATTTATGAAAGTGATTCACAATCGTCAAAACGGCTAGCTCTTTTACAAATAATGATGAATGGTCCACAACCGCATTCATCTACACCTAACAGACACAACCATTTGCTGCACCCTGCTAGAATAAACCATCAACCTCATACAACCAATACAGCTCCCTCAACTAACAACCACCCAGTGAACAACTCGACCGGTCAAGTTAACTCTTCGGTCACATCTCCAGGTTCAGTAGAAAGTTTGGAAGACAAGCACAGTTTGAAAATGAAAATCAAAAGAACGAAAGCACCCACTAAAACCAGTGAGGCGAAGCATGAAATAGTGAAAAGTGTCAACGAGTCTGGTGATTTGTCAGAATCTCTTCCAAGCCCTGTGAATGTGCCTATAGCAATGAATAGTACAACAACAAATAGTAATGGTCTACCTGGTGGACCAAACCTCTCACTACCTCCAACTAACAACGGCAGTGCAGCTGCTTTACCTAGGCAAAATATTATGAAACTTAATCACAAGAAGGAGAAGAGAAAATACGAAGTCAATGGTTCCTTAGGCCAGTCTATACCCAATCAACAGCTTCTGCAACAACCACCTAATCAAAATCATGCAAGTGGAAATATTCAGTATCATCACCTACCACAGCCTACATCATTACAACACAATGTGATGACACCACTGCGTGGTGAACAGCATGTCAAACCCCCGTCTAAAAGATTAAAAATGGTGAGTACCTATATTTTTGTAGTTCGTAGGTTTTCCTTTCAACTCCAATGTCTCAAGGAATTTCTTCCTTACTGTACCTACTTCTATGATGGACATTAATAGTGCATATTAAAAGAGTATTGCATGCTCAGAGGTAGTCTGGTTAACTTATCAGACTGATCAACCTGCCTTTTTTCTTTAATTTATTCCGGTCTTCAAAAAGCTACATGAACTACATTATAAATTCATACACGATCAAAATTCAACCTTGTTAACAATGGCTATAGCTGGGGAAATATTTTTCTTGATAATATACGACTGTATATACGTCTCCATAAAATGGTCGATGTAACTGGTGCTATTCGCTAATATATGTTAATGTAGAGCAATAAAGATCTCAGCCATAATGTCTGGTGTGTACATCCTTTTTAGAGATTCACCCCTATGGTTACCTGGCTGTTGAACCATGTGAAGGATGTTACATGTTTCAGACCATTGCGCTCTAAACACCATCTTCCTAACATCATGCACAGTGTCCATCTCTAGCTTGTATTTAGTAATGCTGTGGCTTGTAGTAACTGCAGTTCTATGTTTATCTTATTTTCCTGCAAGATGCAATAATGTACCTCATTGATCTCAGGATATACACACGGCTTATAACCTCATGGAAAAGATTTTCTGATATCTGCAGCAATCTTTTTCTTTCTTTAGTAGCAAAGGAACTTATGATTTCTTACTTGGATTACATTTCTTGCTTATATTCTCTGTAGCTTTGGACAAAATATTTCTTACTGACAGTTATATGGATTGTATATACAAATGTATGAATTTAAGCTGATTCTGGATTAGTATTTTAAAACATTTCTTATATTTATGTACATAATTTATGTATTACAATCTATTTAAGTGATTTATAGCTTAATGTACTGATTTTATAATAATTATTTGCTTCTAATGGAATAAAATATTTTAAATGCTATATCTCTAACAGAGTATCATTTTATTGGTAGTTCATGACATCTATATACTATTGTTCTTATAGTTCTGTCACACCCTAAAAGTACTGTCTAATTATTCATCTTAGTGGTTCTAGTGTGTTAAATTAAAAACCTGTATAGCCATCATTCAAGTTTCTGCCAAAATACTCTTCATTTAAAGCATGCTATTTAAGTAGGTATCTTGGTTCAACACTCAAATGTATACTAATGACATAATTATATATATTCGTAGTTACTTAGCTACTTTCTTCTATTTTTAGTGTGTTAGTAATGTTAACACAAGAACTATAATGGTAATTTCCATAATGGATATTGAAGTGCACGCCTCATGCGTTAAATCTTCATTATCGGCATTCTTCCACTTCATTACCTTTATATAAATCTATTCACGAATATCTTTGAATTAACAGCTGCAGTGAACTAAATATTAAATCTGTTATATATGAAAGTACCACCGACTATTTTTTGACACGTCTCCCTGCACGTTACTTCGGTATGTTGAGAATATGTTCAGCTAGAACAGACTCATTATTATGCATTAGACATCCTGTGTACTATCAACACAAAGTAACAACACCAAGGTAACATTGTTATGTGTGCTGGTACTTCTGATAGTGATGGTACATGCACCAAAGATAGGGGCTTCCTATCTGTAGATAAGGTACTATCACACACTTAACTACTACTCAGCTACTCTGACTGTAAACTAGTCCTGTGTACTACCATGCGCTTATAAAGCTGGCCCTAACTATTATCAGGTAGGTTCCAGAGTACTCTTCATGTACTATCAGACTAGTTATTTTCTATACTTTTCGAATTCTTCAATTAAATTAGTCGATGTATTCAGTAATTGTTTTGAATTGAACAATTATATCTTCGTGATTATAAATCAATTTATTGATCTATCATTAACTCATTAAATTAGGAATTTGTAAATAACCCTTCTTGTACTAACAGTTACACTGCAATATGCAAAGTTATGATATAGATCATGTTTTCAGTGTGTATGTGTATTATACCTTGCTATACCGCTATCAGTTATTGAATATTTAATAATAGTACAAAAAGCTCTAACTAATTAACTCACTAATTATATCCTGCTGTAATATTTCCTTGACTTGTTAAATAAGTCTGTAACAATTTGGGCCAATTAGTTAACATCAGATTCGAACCGATCGTTCGGATAGTAATTTTCTGTTTTTTTTTTAATATAATCTATGCCAGTGCTATTAAGAAAATCCTTTCTATTTCTATGGCTCGACCTCAATCCCCAGTAAATCGCTTGTATTTCTTCTAATATGGAAACATCTCAGTGTTCTTATTTCTCTAATCTTTTCATCTTTTATGGTTTCCTTGAAACTCCTGGAAAGAGCAGTCATGAATAATATATATCTAAAATGCCTCGCCGTGTTCTTCGGTCACGCATATGTTAAATGTGTAGGACCTTTGCTATTTTTTTTTTACAAGACTAATCCTTTTGAATTTGTTTGCGTTGGTAAATCATTTTGACTGTATTTGTCCTTTAGTTTTAAACTAGACAATACATGGTACACTTCATTTCCTTATTTACACAACAGATGTTCTTATACAATAATACCAGACTAGAGTTTCCTCATATTTAATCACGATATATTTCCATCTCTCGGTTTGCCCCCAGGGGCTCTATCCGGAAACTGTCTATTGTGTGGTGGGAGAGAAGGGGTGCCGTCCCCTGTTATCCTGAAATATTGAAATTTGGTATACGGTTTTACCATTCTATTTTTCATCTCTATTTGTATATAACGCTATATAGGTTATGCTCTTAAACTAAACTCTTTATTTTTATGTTAAATACGCTCGAATATAGGTTTTAGTTTTCATTTTCCTCTTTTATTCATGATTACAATCACCAGTGCTTGTGTCCCTTTTCGTTGCATTCTTTGTCAAGAGTCTGTATTCACGGAGTACTTTTTCTGTAGCCACATTCCTCTCTGATTGTTTCTTCAAAGTCCTTTGTATTTGATTTCCTTCTAACGCCAGCGAAATAGCCTTTTGATCCGAAACAAACGTTAAACCTCTTACTTGTTTAAATCTTCCTTCGAAATAACTACGTATCCTTTCGAAATCCTTGGTTGGAATAACTACTCAATTCTTGGAATATGTGTTCTTACATCCCCATTAAGTAAAATGTTAGTCATCCAGTACACGTCATTTTGGTAGGTACCTCTCCTAGCATGGCTTGCAGTACCTACTGTAACATGGGTTGTAACTAATCAATACGGTTGCAGCTATAGCCCTGGATAGGGTTACAGTGGCTGAATGGGATTTAGCTAAAGAAGTATAGGGTTGAGGACAATCAGGGTTTGGATAATCACTAGGGTTGAAAACTACAGGTAAACGTGAGATTTTGGTAGAATGGTACAAGATTGTGGTAGAATGGTACAAGATTGTGGTAGAATGGTACAGTATTGTGGTAAAATGGTACAGTATTGTGGTAAAATGGTACAGTATTGTGGTAAAATGGTACAGTATTGTGGTAAAATGGTACAGTATTGTGGTAAAATGGTACAGTATTGTGGTAAAATGGTACAGTATTGTGGTAAAATGGTACAGTATTGTGGTAAAATGGTACAGTATTGTGGTAAAATGGTACAGTATTGTGGTAAACTGGTACAGTATTGTGGTAAAATGGTACAGTATTGTGGTAAACTGGTACAATATAGTGATAAACTGGTACAGTATTGTGGTAAACTGGTACAATATTGTGGTAAACTGGTACAGTATTGTGGTAAACTGGTACAGTATTGTGGTAAACTGGTACAATATTGTGGTAAACTGGTACAGTATTGTGGTAAACTGGTACAGTATTGTGGTAAACTGGTACAATATTGTGGTAAACTGGTACAGTATTGTGGTAAACTGGTACAGTATTGTGGTAAACTGGTACAATATAGTGATAAACTGGTACAGTATAGTGGTAATCTGGTACAGGATCAGTTGTTTGATCAGTTGTTTGAGTAAAATGATTTAGGGTAGTCACAGAGTTGATTCGATACTTCATAGGGTTTAGGCAAATTGATGGTCCTTTCAGTAGATCTTCCCGACTGACGGGCGGTTTAGGATAATATTTTGAGTGGTCTATTGCGTCGGTACTAACCGGTTTCTAAAGTACTCTCCTCCCTATGTCGCAATAGTGATTCACTGTTCAGGTAATTCTATTTTCCTCTTTCCTTAGAAATACAGTGTTTTACTTTATTCCTATATAATATAAAGAAAATCTAGTTGGTCACCTTTACAAGTATTTACATCACGTGAGCGTTAATAGGTATTATAAATACCAATAAGCTGTTATCTAGGTTTAAAATCTATGAGTAAAATGGTGTAATTTAATCTTGCCTAAACTTAGTCCGCAGTTAAGGCGTATATCATACTGGTTACTATACTAGATCACTTAACATTCACGTACGCACGTCATACGGTTAGTACCTTGGAAATATTAAATATTCTAATTGCATCTTCATGTTTCTCTCCATATTTAGATTGATCTTACAATTTTTTATTGAATTTCTACATTTACTTGCTGTAGGTATCCTTTTCTGCCATCTGGATCATTGAAAAGGTTGTGTTATTTTTTAGCCCGTTCTATTGAGATGTACGATAATGGCGACGTTGCATGTTAATATCACCTAAATGTGAGCCTTGGTGCCCATCCTTTGCAACCTTGGCTAGTTAGTCTCTGATCACAGGCTATTATTTCTCATGATTTCATGCGGTTACTAAAAACACCCTCTGATTTACCACCACTGACATCACTTCCTCATCCAGCAAACCATAGCTATTCTCTTTGCCGATTACAATCGGTGTGACGTTTCATTTTAATCATCTCTTCTTTAGATTATACCTCTACAGTTTAAGGGAATAGTGATCTATGTACAGAAAAAAATATGTGTCATAAATATCCTTTTATTGCCAATTATTTTCTCTCTTAAATTCACTTTAAATAATGTTTACCGAGTTATTGAATGATTATTTATTATATGCTAGCAGTGATGTCATTTGAAATGTTATATCTGAGTATACTCATCATATGAGTTATTTCTAGGAACTATAGTGTGGTTGCAATATAGTAACATGTCTGATTCTCAGAAAGGGCATAGCTATTTACTCTATGTGATATACTTCACATCTTTCTGACTGCTTTGTTGTAGAAAACTGTAAAGATGTTATTTTAAATATTATTTATTCTATTGCAGTTTGTTTGTTGACTTGGATATCCATTTTCATCTCTTCTTTTCAATTGAAACTGTTCAGTTTATTATTATAAACTGTAAATATCTTCCTTTACTAATATACATATAATACAACTTTAATCTTCTTATTTTTCTACCCACAGTGTGTACCGTCAGTTACTTATGCTTCTACCCACAGTGTGTACTGTCAGTTACTTATGTTTCTACCCACTGTGTGTACTGTCAGTTACTAATGTTTCTACCCACTGTGTGTACTGTCAGTTACTTATGTTTCTACCCACTGTGTGTACTGTCAGTTACTTATGTTTCTACACACTGTGTGTACTGTCAGTTACTTATGTTTCTACCCACAGTGTGTACTGTCAGTTACTAATGTTTCTACCCACTGTGTGTACTGTCAGTTACTTATGTTTCTACCCACTGTGTGTACTGTCAGTTACTTATGTTTCTACCCACTGTGTGTACTGTCAGTTACTCATGTTTCTACCCACTGTGTGTACTGTCAGTTACTTATGTTTCTACCCACTGTGTGTACTGTCAGTTACTAATGTTTCTACCCACTGTGTGTACTGTCAGTTACTTATGTTTCTACCCACTGTGTGTACTGTCAGTTACTTATGTTTCTACACACTGTGTGTACTGTCAGTTACTCATGTTTCTACCCAATGTGTGTACTGTCAGTTACTCATGTTTCTACCCACAGTGTGTACTGTCAGTTACTTATGTTTCTACCCAATGTGTGTACTGTCAGTTACTTATGTTTCTACCCACAGTGTGTACTGTCAGTTACTTATGTTTCTACCCACAGTGTGTACTGTCAGTTACTTATGTTTCTAATTCCCCATCCCTCTGTTTCTCGACATTACGTACGTACATACGTACGGTGACAATAATTATTCTATTAGTTGGAAAAGTTGTGGAACAGGGCTGCTAAACCTTGAAGAGTTTAATGTGTCGGATGTGGTGAGTGTGGATTGGATAGTAGCTGCGGTTTTTCGTTAAAGGACATGTGGGGTACTGGCTCACCACAATGTGGTTTGAGTTGTCCTCAGTTATGAAGTTTGTGGAATGTGCGTCTTTTTGTGATTTACTGTGTAGTTACTTGGAAGAAATTAACTGTAACAGATACTATATTTATAACTATTATATAAACATTGAGGAGTAGAAACTAAAGAATCATTGTGTGTAATTAGTGAACTGTCAAGAAATAAGCAGATACCTTTTTCTTAGACTGTACATAGGGAATTGTTTTCCTGTAAGATGACTGTAGGAGTCTCATAACGCTATTGGTCTTGTTTTTACTCCTAAGGTAATGTTACTACATGTCCTCTATTCACCACTTTCCTCTAACTGCATTTATAGCTTCTAATTAATGTATCTAGTTTCAGTAAGTATCATCTAAATAGTTATTAGTATATATTCTTTCGTGTAACCTAATTTAAAGAGTGTTTTTAAGTGTAATTAAACACGTTGAGGGAGGGTCATATTAGACTAACTAATAGTACTGGTTAAAGAGTAAACATGTCTTAGATTTCTACTCTAAGTACCTACGTACTTAGCTATTCAATATATATACTCTATCTACAGCACACTATAATAATGCATCGTGTCCACTGTATAACCATGGCTATACATGGCGTATACATACTATCTACAGCATGTATTTGATGCAAGGTAGAATATACTGCATTCAGTGCATGTATCAGCTTAACAGAAAAGAACGCTTAATATTAGTCATGCGTGTCACTGTGACACACATAATTCTAAATCATGATTCGTGTCAAAAACGACACATTTCTAATATATTAGTCTTATCAGTCTGTATGTAATATTGCGTCTCTAGAATGTGTCAGGAGTCAGTGTTGTATTGACACGCCTAACTGTGTCATTTGTTGCATACTAGCTACTAGAATAGCCACACTGTCTCATTACACAACTGTAACCTATACTTGCACTAAACTCCTGTAGTATCATCCTGTAGGATACTACACACTCACTCCTATCCTCCTGTAGGATACACTACACACTCACTCCTATACTCCTGTAGGATACACTACACACTCACTCCTATCCTCCTGTAGGATACACTACACACTCACTCCTATCCTCCTGTAGGATACACTACACACTCACTCCTATACTCCTGTAGGATACACTACACACTCACTCCTATACTCCTGTAGGATACACTACACACTCACTCCTATCCTCCTGTAGGATACACTACACACTCACTCCTATCCTCCTGTAGGATACACTACACACTCACTCCTATACTCCTATAGGATACACACTCCTATACTCCTGTAGGATACACACTCCTATACTCATGTAGGATACACACTCCTATACTCCTGTAGGATACACACTCCTATACTCCTGTAGGATACACTACACACTCACTCCTATACTCCTGTAGGATACAAACTCCTATACTCCTGTAGGATACACACTCCTATACTCCTGTAGGATACACTCTCCTATACTCCTGTAGGATACACTCTCCTATCCTCCTGTAGGATACACTCTCCTATACTCCTGTAGGATACACTCTCCTATACTCCTGTAGGATACACTCTCCTATACTCCTGTAGGATACACTACACACTCACTCCTATACTCCTGTAGGATACACACTCCTATCCTCCTGTAGGATACACTACACACTCACTCCTATCCTCCTGTAGGATACACTACACACTCACTCCTATCCTCCTGTAGGATACACTACACACTCACTCCTATACTCCTGTAGGATACACTACACACTCACTCCTATACTCCTGTAGGATACACTACACACTCACTCCTATCCTCCTGTAGGATACACTACACACTCACTCCTATCCTCCTGTAGGATACACTACACACTCACTCCTATACTCCTATAGGATACACACTCCTATACTCCTGTAGGATACACACTCCTATACTCATGTAGGATACACACTCCTATACTCATGTAGGATACACACTCCTATACTCCTGTAGGATACACACTCCTATACTCCTGTAGGATACACTACACACTCACTCCTATACTCCTGTAGGATACAAACTCCTATACTCCTGTAGGATACACACTCCTATACTCCTGTAGGATACACTCTCCTATACTCCTGTAGGATACACTCTCCTATCCTCCTGTAGGATACACTCTCCTATCCTCCTGTAGGATACACTCTCCTATACTCCTGTAGGATACACTCTCCTATACTCCTGTAGGATACACTCTCCTATACTCCTGTAGGATACACTACACACTCACTCCTATACTCCTGTAGGATACACTCTCCTATACTCCTGTAGGATACACTCTCCTATACTCCTGTAGGATACACTCTCCTATACTCCTGTAGGATACACTCTCCTATACTCCTGTAGGATACACTCTCCTATACTCCTGTAGGATACACTACACACTCACTCCTATACTCCTGTAGGATACACTCTCCTATACTCCTGTAGGATACACTCTCCTATACTCCTGTAGGATACACTACACACTCACTCCTATACTCCTGTAGGATATTACACTCCCTACAGCTAGCACCACAAAATGGCTGCTTGCTATAGCCTATATGAGTGCATCTTATATCTCCTATATTAAAGTATCCATTCATTGACTGAATATTAAGGTGGTTATCGTAGAAAAGTTTCAATGGATCGATCCAGCTTTAGGAGTTAAGTCAGTGTTGTTTGATTGGCTTCATTTCATTTGCATATTTCTACCTTGTACAATCTATTCTATAATAACTAAGTCACAATTAACCATGCCTTTTATTATATTTAATAATGCCCAACACTACAGTTTGTTTTACTGTTTTAAATTATCAATTGGATAATTTTTTAGAACATCATTTTACTATTATATGATAGTTTGTAACTTAAATTGAATTTTAACTAATAAATGTCCAAAACTATATATTTAATTCCCTCAAATGTAATTTGTTTGAATTATATTTCCCATTGCATTTTCCCTTTGGATTCTGGAAGCAAGCCAGCGTTTCTTTTTTAAGATTTGTCAGAGTCAATTTATGTGAGTGTTCTAATTCTTTCCTCAACTACCGACTATTTCATCCTCCAATATGAAGAGCAACATAGGTCCTTAGTGTCCTACTTACGCTCTACATTCTACAAACTACCATTCACCATTGCCCAGGAGTCTTAAAATACTGGATTAGAGTTTCTCTAGTCTTAAGTTAGTGATTTAAAACCATATATATTTAAAACACTACCTGAATGATTTGTATTAGAATGATTTATTTTATTTAGATATACCATCTTTTAAAAATCTAAAATATAACTGACCAATTGTAGTATAACCCTAAAATGTTTATTCAAGCTGCATCAGCTGTTGTGAATTAATCCCTCGGTATAAAAGTCCTAAGGCTTTAGCAGCTGAATTTCCGTTTCCAAATAACCTGTTAGTGCATATAGGAAATGGTTTAAATGGAGGATGTGGCTACTACCAGCACTGTGAACCACCGAGCTACAACCACTGATTTTCTTCATGTATTCACCCTTCAAACAACAGTGCAGGTCCTATATTAAATCATTGCAATTTATCAAACTGTTAGGAAGGCGAGAGATATTTTCGTTAATCTGCCGCTTGATGCGAGCCTATTTGTGAAAAGCCCATTGAGGCCTAACTATTTAGGCCTATTGTTAATACCCTGAATCACAATGTGAGAGGTGCTAATTTTTCAAAAGCTGTTTAGATCTCCCAGGACTGTGGATTAGCTTACCCCACCCCTACTCACCTGTTTCTAGTTTTCTCTAATCATATCCAGGTTCTTACTATAATTCAGTGAGAAAGTTCTCTGTTCAATCTGATATATAATCATGTTGCTACTTTAAATTCATAGAACATCTCCTTACCAATTGTGGAAGATTGTAACTGGTACAGTGGTTGACAAGGTACCCTGTGCTGTAGGAGGCTGACCACTCTACCTGTTGTGACTAATATTCATGCTGTGATTTAGTACCTGAGTATCCTTCCCATGATCACCTGTTTTTTTTTTACCACTTTTAGCTCGTTAGAAAAAGGTTCTAGCGGCACATTGGCCAGGATACATAGCCCCTTTTCAAAGATACACATCGGTGTTGAGGCTTACAGAAATGTTCGGAATTATTACCATGGTCAAGAAAGAAACATTGTGATTTCCTTTTAAACAATGTGTTCTTTTGTATTCCTTGCTATTCAGGGCAGTGAATTACCTTTGACTGCTGAGAAATGTACTAGCGCTGCGATATCTGCATACAGAGCGATACTATTTGGCTTAGCCTGCTAATGTATATTGCCCAGCTATAAAAGAAGTGTGGAACAATTGCGAAATGTGAACTCGAGAAACCTATCACTTGTACACTAGCAACATAAACTCATGATAGCAATTCTGTACGAGATACTACACAATGATATATATTAATATATATCGTGTTGAGGTAAATGGACGGTTTCATTTATCGTTGACCCTGTTCTCTGTGTTGTTTGGAAACTAAAAAACAAATACCAACGTAAGGCTTTTATTGGATAAATACTTCTCAAGACTGTGATAAACATTGTAGTTTGCATAACTCTCTCATTGATTTTCTCTTTCAACTTTTACCATTTTGAGCTATTTAAAGTCTTGCCCTATACACATTATACGTTGTTGCCTAAGTACGTACATGTGACCTTATGGCTCCATCTATTGTCCTGCACTATTAACATACACTACGTATGCTTATTATCAGAACATTTCCATTGTAACGAATGTTGTCTGACTCTCCATAACATCATTCTTATTTTTGCTTCACAAACTTCAAATACGTTAGCCAGTGCTCATAAAAAATTATTCGAGAGAAACTTTAACATTTGTATTTTAGTTCAGTGATACGGAAAGATTGCTGAAGAAACTTAAGTTTTAAAAGAAGCTAGAGAGATAGAACAATATCTACTTCATTTTTAAAATACATTATTCTTTATTAAAGTCAATTCACTATCTTTAGTGTGTATCTTCCCCTGTCCAATCATCATGTCGACCACATAAATACAGTATAGACGACACTGAACTTTCCAATTGCAATCATTATAATTCACATCAGGGCTACTAGTTCTTCCTTACAATTCATGGTGTGTTAGGTAGTAACAAGTACGCTAGCAGAATGTACACCGCACTCTCATTATTCCACACCTAATTAGCTTAATTCTCTCTCGTTATATAAAATGAATTCCTTTCTATTTGAGTGTTTATTTCTTTTTCACCTTCAGACTTTTCGATCAATGTATTGCTGTAAGCATCGTTAGAATATTTATATTCAAACATCAAACCATTACCAAGCCTTTAGTCATGCGACTGAAGTTAATTTGTCATAACTAAGTTTTTTCCGAAGAATGGTCACGCTCCATGTTCCACTCATGAACTTGTTTGGTTACCTGAATAATAGAGAACTTGCGACCGAAGTTAGAGTTCTAAATGCGTGATTTTGAAATATTAAAACAAGCTAAGGTTGGAAGTTAATTTGCTTTTACACTATAGCTTAAAATGTGCGCATTTTAGAACCATTCAAAGGTTTGTTATCCCTCGTATTCTACGATCATTTCGCCGTATTAAAGTTTCACACGGAGCTCTCCCTTGCAAGTGTCACAACTGTTGTAATTTGCCAAAGTTGTTTTGGGGAAGTGGTCTGAAATGACAGGTTATACAAACGACACCGTACAGCTGTGAAAAACTAACATGTGTCCCTTTAGTAACCAGAAAAAAGACCAGAACTTTATTTACCAAAGAGATTTGGTTAATCAGATGGTAGTTACTTAACAGTCTTTATTTTATACTCTAACACTAGACTACCAAGCAGTCAATTTGAATGCTATTTAGTATTTACATTTTAAAACATTTTCATCTCATAAATTGTTATTGGTAGATAATTCATTTTTTTTTGATCCGGTTTCCTTTAAAAAAAAAGTTTGTAAAAAGTAAATAGCTGTTGAAATGACTGCTTGGAATGGTGTTAAAGCTCTTCATTAGTTGGTGATGTGTGTTCAGTACTAACTAGTGCTCCTTAAGGGCGGATATGTCGTATCAGCTGTGCCTGTGTTCACTGCACCGAATCCTTCTCATCCTTTGCTCGTAAAGATCAAATTGGCTCCTCATGTCTTTCAAAGATAGCACCGTATATGTCAGCAAAGCACGCACACAGGCACGCACATGCGATACACGCACACACTGCCATCACATGAATGGCTTTGCTATGGAGACAAGCAAACTGCTGCCATCACATTCTGACTACTAGTGCCAGTAGCTAGTATGTAACTCACTAGTTAAATATAAATACTTACACTTTTTAATAGTCAGTCGGTTATGAAATAGTGTAATGTATTGTCTTTTTACTGTAGCTCTAATTTCTACATCTTCAGTCATATAAGAAAAAAACTGTATAATAAATATAATTTAATTCTAATACCTATAAATCAAAATGACACAAAATTATTACTATATATTTTTCATAGAAGACAGAAAAGATGTGAAACTGACCAATAATTCGTAATTTACCCTGTCTATTTCCACCACAAACTATTTTCAGTTAGGTAATTCATTAATTCAGTGTAGTGCTGATATGCATGATAGCTTATCTTGTTATCTTTATCAGATGAATTCACCATCTTATTTGATATCTCATTCTACTATAGTATAACCTGCCTCTTATATTTTCTATTCAAATATCCACTCTTTATGACACTGATTTATTTACCGTGTTAAAGTTCTTATGTCAATTAGGGTAAGTTCCGTGTTATCGAACTGTTCCGTATTTCCGATCACAGAAAATAACCAGTTTTATATTTTCTTTTGATCGACAAAGTGTAGCCACTCAATAACCCGTAACTTCCCCTTCTTCACGTACAGTCAGTGCCTATTTTCTCTGGTAGCGACTGTACCATTGTAATTAGCTCATTGTTCACACTCATCTATTGTGAGGTCACTGTACCACATACGGAGCAGAGATACAATGAGTGTGTCAAGCTATTGTGAGGTAGAAACAGGACATGTGTATTGTGTCCTGCCAAAAGATTATAAATATCTTATTCACCTTTTTGAATTTTATTCACCATTTGAATTTTATTCACCTTTTGAATTTTATTCACCTTTTGAATTTTATTCACCTTTTGAATTTTATTCACCTTTTGAATTTTATTCACCTTTTGAATTTTATTCACCTTTTAATATTTTCTTTTTTATGTCTATATATACCCTTTTTTCGATATATTTCCTCCTCACATTTTTCCTCCAAATTAATTGATTAGTTGTTGCCTTTTCTTTTAGTGAGTTATATCCAACAGTGAGTTTTGGTGAGTTACTCACCATTACAGTGAGTTATGGTGAGTAACTCACCATTACAGTTTTGGTGAGTAACTCACCATTACAGTTTTGGTGAGTTACTCACCATTACAGTTTTGGTGAGTTACTCACCATTACAGTTTTGGTGAGTTACTCACCATTACAGTTTTGGTGAGTTACTCACCATTACAGTTTGGTGAGTTACTCACCATTTACTCTCACTATATAGTTGTGTACTTTCTCAACACTTTAATGTGAGTATCCTTTGATAGTTTGCTATGGTAATTATTAGACAAACTAACCATTCAGGACTGTAAACACTAGTGACTGAGTGTAGTCAGTCACAGTCACTAGTGACTGAGTGTAGTCAGTCACAGTCACTAGTGACTGAGTGTAGTCAGTCACAGTCACTAGTGACTGAGTGTAGTCAGTCACAGTCACTAGTGACTGAGTGTAGTCAGTCACAGTCACTAGTGACTGAGTGTAGTTAGTCACAGTCACTAGTGACTGAGTGTAGTTAGTCACAAAATCTCTGGTGACTGAGTGACTAGTTAGTCGCAATATTAGGAGGAAAATATTATACGTAAGTAGCTCCAAAGATATACGAATATAAAGCAGGTAATAGAGCTTAATGCGTATCTTTTCAATGCTTATTTTGCGGTGTTAAAAGATAATTTCCTTATACGGTACATACTGAGTTATTTGTCACAATTGCTTGAAGGTAAATGTTGTAAAGTATAGGATAAAGTTGTAAAGTATAGGATAAAGTTGTAAAGTACAGGATAAAGTTTTAAAGTACAGGATAAAGTTGTAAAGTACAGGATAAAGTTGTAAAGTACAGGATAAAGTTGTAAAGTACAGGATAAAGTTGTAAAGTACAGGATAAAGTTGTAAAGTACAGGATAAAGTTGTAAAGTACAGGATAAAGTTGTAAAGTACAGGATAAAGTTGTAAAGTACAGGATAAAGTTGTAAAGTACAGGATAAAGTTGTAAAGTACTAGTTACAATAGATACCTGCTATTGTAACCAGTTCACTAATCAATGTTCATTTGAATAACTATGCATATGTATTTTGTACCCAACACTTGTGGCTTTAAATTAGTTTGACTCTATCTGAGTGGATATATTTCACTGGTAGATATTAGTGCACTATAGTTTCATTTAACGATACCGTGTTCTGTCTTCTACAATTGTGATGTGTGGGGTGAACTTTTTTCTACATGGCTATATCTCATTTGTTTTTGTGGCACATATGTGTTCCCATTCTATTATTGAAAGCCTTTGGGGGTAATAAAGTGGTATGGGCTTCATGTACCAATGGCAAAAGCATAGCCCAAACTGAACTTTCTTTGCTTTCAAACTAGGGTTTTTTGTCTTGATTTCACATGCAAGATTAACTAATACGTACTGTATGAGAAAAGAGTCACTGTGGTGATGTATTATCAGAGAAAAGAGTCACTGTGATGATGTACTATCAGAGAAAAGAGTCACTGTGATGATGTACTATCAGAGAAAAGAGTCACTGTGGTGATGTACTATCAGAGAAAAGAGTCACTGTGATGATGTACTATCAGAGAAAAGAGTCACTGTGATGATGTACTATCAGAGAAAAGAGTCACTGTGATGATGTACTATCAGATAAAAGAGTCACTGTGATGATGTACTATCGGAGAAAAGAGTCACTGTGATGATGTACTGTCAGAGAAAAGAGTCACTGTGATGATGTACTGTCAGAGAAAAGAGTCACTGTGATGATGTACTGTCAGAGAAAAGAGTCACTGTGATGATGTACTGTCAGAGAAAAGAGTCACTGTGATGATGTACTGTCAGAGAAAAGAGTCACTGTGATGATGTACTGTCAGAGAAAAGAGTCACTGTGATGATGTACTGTCAGAGAAAAGAGTCACTGTGATGATGTACTGTCAGAGAAAAGAGTCACTGTGATGATGTACTGTCAGAGAAAAGAGTCACTGTGATGATGTACTGTCAGAGAAAAGAGTCACTGTGATGATGTACTGTCAGAGAAAAGAGTCACTGTGATGATGTACTGTCAGAGAAAAGAGTCACTGTGATGATGTACTGTCAGAGAAAAGAGTCACTGTGATGATGTACTGTCAGAGAAAAGAGTCACTGTGATGATGTACTGTCAGAGAAAAGAGTCACTGTGATGATGTACTGTCAGAGAAAAGAGTCACTGTGGTGATGTATTATCAGAGAAAAGAGTCACTGTGATGATGTATTATCAGAGAAAAGAGTCACTGTGATGATGTACTATCAGAGAAAAGAGTCACTGTGATGATGTACTATCGGAGAAAAGAGTCACTGTGATGATGTACTATCAGAGAAAAGAGTCACTGTGATGATGTACTATCAGAGAAAAGAGTCACTGTGATGATGTACTGTCAGAGAAAAGAGTCACTGTGATGATGTACTGTCAGAGAAAAGAGTCACTGTGATGATGTACTGTCAGAGAAAAGAGTCACTGTGATGATGTACTGTCAGAGAAAAGAGTCACTGTGATGATGTACTGTATCAGAGAAAAGAGTCACTGTGATGATGTACTATCAGAGAAAAGAGTCACTGTGATGATGTAGTATCAGAGAAAAGAATCACTGTGATGATGTACTATCAGAGAAAAGAGTCACTGTGGTGATGTACTATCAGAGAAAAGAGTCACTGTGATGATGTACTATCAGAGAAAAGAGTCACTGTGATGATGTACTATCAGAGAAAAGAGTCACTGTGATGATGTACTATCAGATAAAAGAGTCACTGTGATGATGTACTATCGGAGAAAAGAGTCACTGTGATGATGTACTGTCAGAGAAAAGAGTCACTGTGATGATGTACTGTCAGAGAAAAGAGTCACTGTGATGATGTACTGTCAGAGAAAAGAGTCACTGTGATGATGTACTGTCAGAGAAAAGAGTCACTGTGATGATGTACTGTCAGAGAAAAGAGTCACTGTGATGATGTACTGTCAGAGAAAAGAGTCACTGTGATGATGTACTGTCAGAGAAAAGAGTCACTGTGATGATGTACTGTCAGAGAAAAGAGTCACTGTGATGATGTACTGTCAGAGAAAAGAGTCACTGTGATGATGTACTGTCAGAGAAAAGAGTCACTGTGATGATGTACTGTCAGAGAAAAGAGTCACTGTGATGATGTACTGTCAGAGAAAAGAGTCACTGTGATGATGTACTGTCAGAGAAAAGAGTCACTGTGATGATGTACTATCAGAGAAAAGAGTCACTGTGATGATGTACTATCAGAGAAAAGAGTCACTGTGATGATGTACTATCAGAGAAAAGAGTCACTGTGATGATGTACTATCAGAGAAAAGAGTCACTGTGATGATGTACTATCAGAGAAAAGAGTAATTATGCCAATTTTCACAAATCACACATTTCTTATTTTCAAATCTTAAAAAATTATCGTCGTGTCGTGTACCCAGAACATTTTGATAATATCTTCAAGCATTGTAATTAGTAAAGTTATTTGGTCTTTTTTGAAATAGTAAATTAAAATTGTAAAATCTTCACGCATACACTTTTCTCTGACTGTATTTTATACGGTGTAATCCATCTACTTATCATCTTGCCTCAGAAGTAACTAATTCTTCTACTTATCATCTTGCCTCAGAAGTAACTAATTCTTCTACTTATCATCTTGCCTTAGAAGTAACTAATTCTTCTACTTATCATCTTGCCTCAGAAGTAACTAATTCTTCTACTTATCATCTTGCCTTAGAAGTACTAATTCTTCTACTTATCATCTTGCCTCAGAAGTAACTAATTCTTCTACTTATCATCTTGCCTTAGAAGTAACTAATTCTTCTACTTATCATCTTGCCTTAGAAGTAACTAATTCTTCTACTTATCATCTTGCCTCAGAAGTAACTAATTCTTCTACTTATCATCTTGCCTTAGAAGTAACTAATTCTTCTACTTATCATCTTGCCTTAGAAGTAACTAATTCCTTTCATTTCTTCTTTGCCTTTTAACTTCTCTCCTTCCGTTCTTTCTCTCAATGGTTTACTTTTCTAACAAACGATTGGTTGCCTTTGTGCGCCATTTACTTATAACATTTGAAACTTTTTAGCTACATGTACTTCATGTGACACTATGGCAACGATATCGGATGCACAAATCTCTAAATTTAAAGTCTTGATATTTTAAGACTTTATGTTCAGTGTCATGCTTTGGCATCTTAGAATGTTTGTCATTTTTACTAAATATATTTAATGAAAACTGTCTCTACAAAATCAAGTATGGTTATTGTTTGTTCTATTTTTAATCATTCAGTTGAATATTTTATCTTGTTTGTGTTCAAATTATTTATTCTTTTTCAGTGGTTTAGTTAAATGCTTCCGTATAATTATATTTGATCTCAGTTCTCTTTCATTAGAATTATTTTGAACTGTGAAAGCAATGAAAAGTGATTAATTTCAATAAAAGTACTTTATAATAACTTCATATTTAAAGTAATTAGTGTTTTGGTAGTTATTTCTTTTGATGGCATTAGCTGTTATAGTAGCGACCTCTGGCATAAATTATACCTTTCAATAGCCCCAAGTAATTAAGTTTGAATTTCTGCTGAAATGAAGTGGCTTGATGTTGTAGTTGGTACACTTCAGTTGCCGTGTGGAAGGGATGTTTGCACTTATGTTAGATATCAATGTAGGGGAACTTAAGAGTTATTGGACAGTTGCACATCTTCGATCATATTAGAAAAACTTTATACTATTTATTATTTAACATTTATTATACATTTTTTTGTAATGATCGAAGATATGAAACCGTACGATATTTCAGACTTACCATATATCTTTACATGTCAATACTATGTTAAATCCTATGTTAGTTTATTAAAACTCAGAAAAGAAATAATGCAATTCTCTGTCGGTTCAAGAAAGATGTGCAAAATATACTTTCTTTAGCGAATAATAACTGTATATTTTAATTTGCGTTATGGCATCCTACAAGAAGAAGCTTTTGTATCACTATTCTATATTTTGAGGATTTTGCAGCGTGTTCATTGTTGTGAAAAGACTTGTTTTTATTATATATCGTAACTATTAATTAGACAAGTGAACTGAAATAATGTATTACTTTCAATGGTGGACTATGTACTAGTTCTAGTGACTAGGTATGTACACCAGCTGACAAAAGTGGTTTAAGTGCTAGTGTGATGGTAGAATGGTCTTAGCCACCATTGCACATTTATAGACAGCTGCTATACGCATGTACCTACAGTCACCTAACCTAACCATCCACAGTGATGGTGTATCTGCACGGCAAAGTACCTTCACTTTAGTGACTGACTGTACACGTACTGTGCTCCTAGAGGCGACAGTAATCTGAATCTAAGGGACAGTCCTGTACAGGAGTTAACTACCGACTGTAAAGTGCTATTCCTACCTGAGTACTGTCGGTGACGCAATTATCTGGTAAAAGAAGCTACAAGGGACTGCAAGGGAGGAAGCTGTAGTTGATACCTATAAAAACTATAAACCTCCACACCAGTTAGTAGAGACTGGTAATTATAAAGGGAAAAAAGTAGTACTTTTGTCTCCTATAGTCCTCTTGAATATCTAGCACCTCCTACAAAGAGAAAAATAACATTGCAATTTAGTGAGAAAAGAACTTCCTGTCGATTGATTCTAAAGGTTTTCCTTATTTTATTTGTTATATAACTTTCATTAAAAGTTTATTATACTATATTCATTTTACTGATAACGTTATCTTATTTAATCTCTGGTGTAATTGAATTATGTATAGTTTTATATATAAAATGCTATCTCTATATTCTTTATTAAGTACCTCTCAATTATAAAATAATGATTGATAATCTAAATGCGTGTTGGTTAGTAACGATTACTTATCGTTACTATCTTACTATGTGCATTAAATGAGTGTGGTAACGATGATGTTTTTACAGTATTGGTATTCTTTATGGTGAGTAATTTACTATCAATGCCTTGCTTTATATTGTATCTGCGAAAAGAATTCTGAAGTTGTCTTATGTTAAAAACTCATTCGAAGTACAATATTCGAACACGGCAATAAGTCTCAATCATTATCTTCCATTCGACATTTTGCACATGTAACACCTTAAGAAGTTTATCTTCACTAGTCATTGCATATTCTCAATATATTTACTTCAGGATGATGAGTGTTACACTGTTTCAGCTTCTTCCGTTGCCGTCTCTCATCTGGTATATACTGGTAACGGTCGAGACCAATTTATTCCAGAGTACTCACATAATATCGTCACGTTCTCTCATATCACCCCAATACATTCCCTCTATTGCATTACACTTATTGGTACATTATCGCCTCTGATTTATTCATTCATCCACTACTAATTAAATAATTTAATTAGCTGTGACATTTTAGACTCTCTGTAGCTGTGCAGTATAGCCTTGGTGCCATGGGGCCATCTATTGAGTAGAGACTAGGTATACTTCCACTGCCATATGAACGAAAACGTTTACCTCCTGTCTATACTCTTTGATAAACTTTCTATTCTTTTTTAAAGATATTGAGACTTTATATCTTATAAATAGCTCATTTTTAAGTTAGTTGTTCTTTGTCAATGTGGTAGTTAAGTTGAACTGGTGCTAGATGTAGAAAGACTTTTCGCACACTGACTATAGGTTCCCACTCTACTTCCTGAAGCAAGTATCTTCAGTATTATCCTCATAACTATTTATTACCTATGTAAACATTATCATCTATCATTCATGGCTATCACTCGTGTGAATATACAAGCAGTGTGACTCTATCTACAGTGTTCTTACTTGCAACAAGGAGAAAGTACGATCGTTACTTCAAGTGTTAGATTTTACTGAAGCGGATTTAGTGAATGATTTGCATACTGTATTTTGTTTCTGAATTTTCAAAGGACGTTTGTTAATGGCAATGCACTTTATTTATTGAAATAAATAAAGTGAAAGTTTGCGTGCAGATTATCAACTCGGGGTCAGTTACTCATAACTGGACCATTTCATCATTCGCCAATACTTCTTTGAAATCTATGTTAGATTTAATCTTTCCAAAGAACGAGATGAAGGAGTGTATTAGTACCCTAATTACTTAGTTTGAGTTCTTTGACAATAGAAAAGTTATACACTGATGAAGTTATTAAGACGAAAGAAATATGAGTGATACTGGTAGTAAGTAACATGTAGAATTATTTATAGTATCATGTAGAATAGTTAGAAAGTATTATACTATACCTCCTACTGAATTTGTTGCCTGCTCAGTTGATCCTTAAATTCTTTTCATAAGTCTACATTTTTTCTAGTCGTGTATTTTTTTTAAACAGTGCTTATTTATACGATGAGTAGATATACATTATCTATTGCTTGTGCATCTTTGGATGCCTTTCTATCCACGCACATGTATTATATGAATTGAATAGAAGAATTTGAATTGTTCGTTATTTATATTATAAATTATTGCATGGTGGAATAGAAACTATTGCAGCTTCTATATTTGAGTTGGCAGTGATATAAACTATACTTATTATTCAAATCACAAAGAAGATGAAGTTGTTCGCTTTATATTCTTCCATCCACTGCCTGTGCTATTTACTCATGCGGAGGAGTAGCTAGATCAAATATCAGACGAAATGTTTCGAATTCTGAACCCGGCATCAGTCGTGTGTGTTCGGATATCTTTCGGGGCAATCCTCCAATCCGAAAATCAATATTCTCTTTCGGTGGCTCCACGTGTAGAGTTCTGACATCCACTTAGCCATAAATTCTACGCTTTTGGTCAGTTAAAGATTTATATTGGCGTGTGCTAAAAGTCCTCGTGTGTTTTTGTGAAATCGAGAACATTTTTGCAAGTCACATTTTTTAACAAATGGTGTAGTGTACTGTAAACACTTCAACATACATGTGACTCTTCGGTGTTTTCTTGCATATTAAATCCTTTAAAATGGATCCAAGCCAAAAGGCTATATACATTCAACACTAATTCATCTCTCGTTAATTCTACTAGGCTGTTATGCTAACGGACGAAAATGTTCAGACTTTTAGTGTTTCTTATCAGTGTAGGAGATAAGCAGTCTTGTCTCTTTAACATTTACTATATATGTTCTAGTTTGAATAATGGTGGCTACTGGACTTGATTATTTCAAGAAATCAAGTTTGATAAAAAGGCATAAAGCTTCTAATATGAGTGACTGTGTTTTGCTCACCTCCGTGAACTCTCGTCTCATGTTATAGCTCTCTGATGTGTTTGTGAGGTGCGCCTGTAGAGTCCTTTGTAATCTTATATGACCAGTAGCACATCCTGTACACTCACTGCTCGGGGATAGGATTCTGGTGCTCGGAGATGGGATTCTGGTGCTCGGAGATGGGATTCTGGTGCTCGGAGATGGGATTCTGGTGCTCGGAGATATGATTCTGGTGTCCGATAAAGGGGTTTTGGTGTCCGGGGATGGTATTCTGGTGTTCGTTATATGATCGTGGTGTTCGCTATTTGATTTTGGTGTTCATTATTTTATTCTGGTGTTCTCGTTATATGATTCTGGTGTTCGGGGATGGGATTTTGATGTTAGTTATATGATTCTGGTGTTCGTTATATGACTCTGGTGTTCGTTATATGACTCTGGTGTTCGTTATATGACTCTGGTGTTCGGGGATGGGTTTCTAGTGTTCGTTATATGACTATGGGGTTCGGGGATGGGATTCTGGTGTTCGGGGATGGGATTCTGGTGTTCGTTATATGATTCTGGTGTTCGGGGATGAGATTCTGGTGTATATTTTTCCTAGTATCTTTGTAGAATGAGACCATACCTACCTATATGTGTTTTAAGTAAAGCATCAGTGTGTTTCAGTTTTCACAAAGCCAGTAAATCATTGAAATGTCTTTTCCAAACATGACTATTGGAGGGAGTTCTTTCTTTTTTATCTTACCACTCCAGGCATTTTATGCCTCAAATGTGTTTCTGTGACCGCCGGCAATTCTTTGTTTATATTAAAAGCTATCTCCCGCTGACGATATCGTCTGAAATAAATTCATATTTTGAATGCTGAAGGCCTCTTGTTTATTCTATTCGAATACTCTTCATTAAATGAACTAATGATTGAATATTTCATAACTGAAATGCCTCGTCTTTTAATCATATATAAGCATTTAAGATTTTTAATCTATATGAAACTGATTATACAATCAGTGTACCTTTCACTGTCCTTAATCTTTTACCACAGTGGAGGCTTAAGAACAAATCCCGTCTTGTGAGAAGTATTCACACCAGTAGAATCTGATCGGTGCTGGGAAGACCATGTCCTACCATTATTGGGACACCCTAGTCCTGTGCAGTGCACATATACTAGTGTGAACAACAGTTTGTCTACATTTCTAACCAAGAGAAATAACTTTATATAAGTACTCTGTATTATTTTAAAATGCTATTTGTGTAAAGATGTGAAGAAAATAATTCAGTGTAGTTATTTGTTGAGGTAATACAATATAAATACAGTATGATATAAAAACGGGAGGAAAATTCCTTGGAGGGTATGCGTGTTGTGTGTAGCCAGTGTGTGAATGTGTGTGTAGTGTAGCCAGTGTGTGGATGCGTGTGTAGCCAGTGTGTGGATGCGTGTGTAGCCAGTGTGTGGATGCGTGTGTAGCCAGTGTGTAGATGCGTGTGTGGATGTGTATGTAGCCAGTGTTGTGTGGATGCGTGTGTAGCCAGTGTTGTGTGGATGCGTGTGTAGCCAGTGTTGTGTGGATGCATGTGTAGCCAGTGTTGTGTGGATGCATGTGTAGCTAGTGTTGTGTGGATGCGTGTGTAGCCAGTGTGTGGTTTGTTGGATGCGTGTGTAGTGCCAGTGTTTGGATGCGTGTCTAGTGTATCCAAGGTGTGGATGCGTGTCTAGTGTAGCCAGTGTGTAGATGCGTGTGTAGCCAGTGTTTGGATGCGTGTGTAGCCAGTACATATCAGTGTGTACTTTTTTCCACATGTGTTCACATATCTCTCTGTGACTCACTATCTTTTCATCTAATTATCTATTCATTGTGAAATACTCAACCTCTGTTATCACCAGTAGATATGCACATAGAAAATACTGATTGATTGGAATAGTTCTGATTATTACTGTACGTGGCTGATATGCACTCTACTAACCTTTAATGAACCTGCTTGCATTTTAAATGTTCCCTATGGTCCCACTATCTATCGATGTGTTCTTATGTGTTTTTAATACATATGAGATGTGTGTAATTGTCAAATGTTTAGTGATATAAATATAAAAAATATCTTGAAATAGCTCCATTGACATTGGTAATAGTGTTACTGCTTCACTCTTTTCAATATTTGAGTGCTTAGTATATCCTGTTATTTAGTAAATATTTAAACTCTCAAATGATGTGTTAGATAGATCTTTGTCTTTACTATCTTAGGCAAGAGTTACACTGAACTAACTTTATTTCCTTTTATCCTTCATCCAATGAGTCACTGGATATAATTAGTTAACTTTCTTTCCATAACACTCCCAGAATATATTACACTGGATGAACTCGATCGCTGCTCCTTTTTTAGGTTTCTGTTTCTCAGCTGTCTTATGAAAGGTTTGCGCTTTGAATGTTCTATAGGTTATGTATGCTTACGTGTCATTTCGAAGAGATATATAATTTGTTTTTGTGTGCATGTTTTCGATTGCTGATGAACGTGTTAATAGAGAGGGCCTCGTGTGCGTTATTTGTGTACACATCATTCGTGTGTACGTTTACAGTCAGTAAGTGAAGAGACTTTGTGACGAGAGGTTCTGTAGTGTAGCTCCTCCCATTCCCCCTCCCCACCCCCCATTGCAACGCACACACCCCCCGCACAAACAAAGAAACTTGAAAAAGCTGCTGAGGAGGAACGGGGGTGAGGGAGGGTTTGGGGGTGTGCGTGGCCCCACAGGAGGGATGGGGTGGGCCGCGTGTTGAGAGAGAGCCTTATTTATTTACCGAGTGAGAAAGATTTACTGGTGATTACATGAAACTTTGGAGCGGAAGTGATAGAGTTAGCCTCATCATGGATTACCACTTTGTTCTTTCAATTGGTGATACAGAATGTGTAATTATTATGGCTCTAATTCAGTAGGTACTAATGAAGTTGGACTTTTAACAATAACTAGGTATGGATAAGCTTAGCTTACCTTAGTAATTAGTTAAATTGTTACCTATTTGGTTTTATCGCTACTTGCCATCTAGGTAGAGTGTATACATCCTATGTATATATGTTAACTATTATTTTAGTGAGGTTTTTACCCAAGGAATTCCAGTGGTAAACTCCTTTTAAATCATCAAATACCTAGCTACCTGAAATGACCTTTTTTCTATCAGGTTTATTATAGGTAGTACGTAGGTATTACCCTGTTTCCTGAACAATAGAGTAAGTTACGAATTATCGGTCGGTTTCACATCTTCGGTCATATACCTACATGAGAAAAAACGATATAGCTAGGTACCTACCTTCCTACGGTCCTACCTAATAATAATTGTTTTTTTTTATTGGTAGCTACCTATCCATGTCATTATTATTCCATGATTAAAATTGGTATTCGTACCCATGATCATTGATACAAATTACAATCAAAATAATGATTATAATATCGTTTTTTTTATGACCGAAGATGTGGAACCGACCTAACTTACGTCTTACCCGATTCGTAACTTACCCTAGTCATGTTACAACTGATAACAACTAGGTAGGTTACTAATTATTATGTAACATGTCATAACAAATTATGTAATGTTTCAATTTTTAGAGAAATTCAAATTTATTACCTAGGTACCAAATATTTTTTCGATGAAAGCACGTTAAATTTACCTTTTTTCAATCAAGGTTTGTTTTACCCTGGTTTCTAGCAAGCATCTAAAGTTTCCACTCTCTAGCTATTAGCCTATTGAAATTCGAATCCAGTTCAGTTCTTTGAAATCACAATTATTATTCAAGACCTACTGTCACATTCAGGTTGAGAATTGTGCACTGTTTTCCTGCAAGAAACCCATTTGGAATGATTGTGTGGCTAGCTAAGAAAATTGTGCTTAAATCAATTTAAAGGTCATATAGCAGGTCATGTTTTTCATGCCGTTTATGAACTTTTTAAATGTTTGAACTTTTTAAATATTTATGAACTATTTTTAAATCTGCCTTATTATACCTATAAACTCCTGTGCATTTTATAAATACACAAAGGTCTTGGTGTTTTTTATGCTCAGTGTATCATTATGCTCTTATTATATCATTTATTTATTTATCTATCTCTGCTACTTATCCATTACGGAACATATTCATTATGTACTTAATATATTTTTTTCTCGCAGAATAATAATAATAATTATACAAAATAATGTCAGTGGTTGATAATAAGTGTAGTATTTAAAGCTCTACCAAATCTAGGTAGCGTAATTTTAACAGTGCAGTTCTCAGTGGTTGCATTTTACTATTTTCTCGATATTAATATACTAATCACGCGCAGTGCGCTGATTAATATTACTCTACAAAAGTGGCTGCCGCTAAGTTCAACACTCCCATACTAGCCCCTTCCACTATGAGTGTAGGTGAAACAACTACTGAAGTCAACAGTTCTGTCACTAGTCCTACAACTAACACACACAGACACAAAGCCAACAAACACAAGAGGAAAAAACACAAGAACAAGAAAAAGGAGAACAGCAACAAACATCACAGGCATGATGATGAAGATTCCGCGGGAATGGAGTTCACTCCTACCGTCAACGGATTCAGCTCTAACAACTACAACAACGAGAACAACTACAAGGAGTGCAAGTACAGCATGGATGAGGAGTACACCCCTAACGGGAAAAACTCTGCTGACATTTATGACAACAAGAACGGCGTGTACGACAAAAAGAAACTTAGTCATGTGCAGCTCATGGAAACGGACGATATCAGACTGGTGAGTTGTCTAGAAATCTTAACCTTCGTGTAAAACTTTCTGACGTGAGTCTAGTCCATAATATCACGTGAACATAAACCCGCATTTTGGTGTTCCGGTACCCACTTTCTTATTTGAACGATAGTACACTTTTTTACGATAGTACACTCCCTTCATTCTATAATGGTAGTACACTAATTCAATTTAAACGATGGTACACGTACTTAATTGAATGATGGTGCAGAATATGATTCTGTTGGACAATAGTACCGTCCCCTTTGTATTTGGGCGTTTCTGTTCATTGTCACTCCGTAATGAGTAACTCAATCAATTGATTCCATTTGTCTTTTTTTCGTGGAGAAGTTTCACCCCCCCCCCTCTCCCTGTCTTTGTATCTGAGATAGGTAGCCATTACCTTCCTCATCTGGGGGCATTATACTCAAAGAGATGCACCATCAACTAAATTGTATAAACTAAAATGCAACAGAAAGCATTTACTCTGCACGCACTGTCTCGCATATTTCTAATTGTTTGCTATTAATTAATCTGTCTTGTCCATTTCTATTCATTTAATTGAATTATATAAACCATCTCTCACAATATTGAATGTATATTATCATGTTTTCATATCTGAAGTTATTTCAAATGTATCCTTTACTTATAAATCATAATATCATTTAAATTATCTTTCAGCTTTATCTAAGTTGTCACATTTTATTTTACGTTTTTTAAGTATTATGTAAATTACTTCGATGAGGAAAACATTGAAGGTAAATGTAGGTACATTGCTAATGGTGTATGTATGGCAATTAAGTGTTTGAACATCCCTTTAATTTTCAAGCTATTTGGAAATTGAATGGATTTTAATAATTGTTCAATTATAATACCTAATTTGGATGATCTTTTTACTAAGATTTAAAAGCGCATACAATTTTCCAGTCTTTCGTTCAGTACAATTCAATTGTATAACCTCTTCAAGGATTATTTACAGTTGACTATAAGCTCTGAATAGCTTTTCTGCATGCATGAGCTCACTTCAAGACTCAATATTATCTCATGCCATTTTTTCTATTCACTAGTATCTCAGTGAGGTGGAGCATTATTAATATTACACATCTAATCTACTGGTATATAACATCATGAAATGTCACCTGCTAACCACACTATCTACTCCAACACCTGTCCCTTTAATAACTTCAGACATCTGTTTTTCACTCTGTAGAGCTATCTGTTTATTCCTCTCTCTCGTAGCTCTATCTTTTTATACCTGTCACCTCGCTGTGAAATAGCTGTCTAATAATTCTCTTTCATTTAACTGCATGAGTGATTAACTGAAATAACTTTGAAATGATCAAATTTTAGTTAATGATTTTTTATCTCCTTTCGAATTATCGGTCAGTTCACATATTCGGTCAAATTAAAATAAATTTTGCCCCTAATATTAATTTATTTCTATTGGTATCCATGATACCTGCAGATACAAATATTTATTAGAAATTATTATATAGTTTTTTCTTATATGACCGAAGATGTGAACCCGACTGACAATTCGTGACGTACCTCCATTTAGGAAATTCACTATTTACAATTCCATTATAACTTGTTTTTCGCGACTTTTTCCTATCATCTATATCTAAGCTTTATTGCTTCGGTTTTCCTGTTATGCGTCTCTAATACCATTAATGATCACTTTCCTGTATTAGATTATTTAAAGGACTGTATACTCTATATACGCATTAGTTATTTCCGATTTGTCGACTCTGCTAATTGTGGAAAATAACAAGTGCTTACTTTTTATAATATTCTTCCTGAATTTCCTCACTGTTTTTGTCTCACTGAAAGCTCTGGTATTTGATGAGAAATCCGAGAAATTTCTTCATTATTTCGTGCCGTGTATATTTTCTTTCTAAAAATAACAGTCACGTTTTTGCCGATGTTAAAACAATTCAGTGTAATTATCTGTTGTGGCAATTAACTAAAATAATATCTACAAACGTAGTGGTATTGCACATTCGCTCTACATTTTATATTTTGCTCATCTCTTTATCTAACTATAATGGAATGACGTCAGTCGTCAATTCGTGTCACTGAATATATATGTTTAATTAGAGGAAACATGTGTTCATTCTAGATGCCCTGTTTAATATTCTAATTGTATGGTCTGGATTAAGGTTCATTTACTCCTATTTTTATTGCACATGAACTTTCTTCCATAAGGACTACATTGCTTTGAAAATGCCTGCAATATCGTCTTTGACGCTATGTGCGGTATGGGACTATCGCCCTTATCTACCTCCCATAGCTCTATTCTCACCCTTATAGCGTGTAGATAAGGGCGACAATGCTGTGGCCGTTAGTTAGTTCGTTCCGCCGGTCACGCTACTTTGCTCTCTATTGTGCGCACATAAAGACCAAAATTAAAGTGTATATAATTCAGCAGCCAACATACGCCCCTATTTCAGTAGCGTAAAGGTGAAAATAGGCTTTAGTAAAGCAATCTGTTTATCGCGCCATATTTGCTCTGATTGCTACTCGATACGGATGATAACACAGTGCTCTACTTCGTGTCAAACTACAAAACTATTAATCTACAACACAAAATTATACACACTATTAATATACTATACCCAAAAGTATACACACTATTTATTTACTAGTGGTATATTAATACTGTTAAATATTGACCCTATTAATCTACTCCCAGTATTTAAAATTAATTAAAAAATTATCAACACTACTAACGCTCGTATTTTGATCTACAATTCCCTCCTAACCGCTCTGACTTAAATGTATTGCGGTAGCTGCATGATTACATCTTACAGTAACTATTATAGTATGGTACTCATGAAACCAATGATAATACTTCTAATTCATTTAAATAAAGCCTCACTGCTTCGACATCACTTGAACTAAATCTAAGATGACTATTATGATTTATATTGTAGTCATCATTCAAATAATATACCTGATCTCACGGACCATGAATGTTAATAACAGTTACAATTGTACATAATGTTGTGAACCAGTTGTGAGTATCAGTGACTAGTGAGCAACACACCATTTACAATGTAGTTATCTCATTTTCCTAAATACTTCTCTTAGTGATCAACACTACTCTTTTCTGAAGACATTTTGCAGTATTTTATCCCTATGATTCAGAGATTTATATTATTTATTGGTTATAATATGATGGCAATGTACCATGTATCTCTATTTGGATATGATGGTTGTAGTAATTTAATAAATGTGTATATTAAAATAGACTACAAGTTATGTGAATTTCACTACTTCTTATTTGTCCATATTTTATTTCAATGTATTTTATGAATACCTACTGCATATATATTTCAATGTTATAATTTCTATTGCATATATATTGTCCATCAAATTAGTTAAACTGTTCATATTCAATTATATTTATGTTCTTAATATTGATGAATAGCTACTTCCTTAATTGTGTTTCAAATTAATTATTCTTAATAAAATCTCTACAAATATTCAAGATAAGTCAACAAAAGCATACATTTATGTATTTTTTCAACTATCTAATAAATTGCAGTGGCAAAAGCATAGCACTGCTAATTTTGAAGCTATAAATTACTAATGTAATTGGCCAGTCTCTGAAGAGTCATTTGCTATCTATTTTCAGTAATGTTCTTCCTCTGTCATTAATTAAACCATTCACCATTTGTTTTCTTAGTGTACAGATACTTGGTAGGTACATTTACTTCTTTTAGTGTCTTGGAGTATCTACTTCTCATCTTATCTATTCCTTTTAATGTTCAGCAGATAATAAACTTACTTAATTTTGTCCATTATTTATTTAATAGGGTAAGCTTCCGAATTTTCGAATATTTCCACATTTTTGGTCATACATCATGGCTACCAGTAAAAAGTCTATTTACTGGTACAATTTGAAGTAATCTTAGGCACAATTTGAAGACTTTACCCTAAATGTTGTTATTTTATTTTTCAGGGTGATGAAGCTTCAGGCCCCCACAACACCACTCCTATTTCCAGCCTCAACTCCACCCCCCAAACCAACAACTCTAACCCACCACAAGGCACACACTCCGTGGCCGGTGGTGTCAACAGGGCTAAAGATGTCAGTGTCGGGACCAGCGTGGGGACCATCACAGAACCCGATTGTCTTGGACCCTGCGAACCAGGAACCAGCGTCACCCTAGAGGGGATTGTTTGGCATGAAACACAAGGAGGTAAGCTTCGTAATTAAGATTGAAAAATCGATTATTTTAATTTTCAAGTAAGCATTGAATATATAGGATGTGTTAAAATGGTGATACTCACCATGGTGATTTGAAGTCACTGATTTTATAGAAAATCATACAAGATCAGATTTCCTTGGTGATCATTTACATTCATTATTTATTTTAGCTTTTAATTAGGGTGATTATGATTCAGTTAAATGCGTACTATCTTAAATCATCTTTAATTCACGTAATATTGCTAGTTCTGTGATAAAATCCATCATATGAGAATCAACAGTTTTTTAAATTAAATGGCATAGAAAAACTTCAATTTGAGTATTTTTTCATTATTTATTGCCTTCTTTTCTACCAAATTCTTCTTCTTTTCTACCAAATTCTTCTTCTTTTCTACCAAATTCTTCTTCTTTTCTACCAAATTCTTCTTCTTTTCTACCAAATTCTTCTTCTTCTTTTCTACCAAATTCTTCTTCTTCTTTTCTACCAAATTCTTCTTCTTCTTTTCTACCAAATTCTTCTTCTTCTTTTCTACCAAATTCTTCTTCTTCTTTTCTACCAAATTCTTCTTCTTCTTTTCTACCAAATTCTTCTTCTTCTTTTCTACCAAATTCTTCTTCTTCTTTTCTACCAAATTCTTCTTCTTCTTTTCTACCAAATTCTTCTTCTTCTTTTCTACCAAATTCTTCTTCTTCTTTTCTACCAAATTCTTCTTCTTCTTTTCTACCAAATTCTTCTTCTTCTTTTCTACCAAATTCTTCTTCTTCTTTTCTACCAAATTCTTC
This sequence comes from Caprella mutica, assembly GCA_947561585.1. Lineage (NCBI taxonomy): Eukaryota > Metazoa > Arthropoda > Malacostraca > Amphipoda > Caprellidae > Caprella > Caprella mutica. The sequence goes on from CANNZV010001964.1 coordinate 43,972, forward strand.
TTCTTCTTTTCTACCAAATTCTTCTTCTTCTTTTCTACCAAATTCTTCTTCTTCTTTTCTACCAAATTCTTCTTCTTCTTTTCTACCAAATTCTTCTTCTTCTTTTCTACCAAATTCTTCTTCTTCTTTTCTACCAAATTCTTCTTCTTCTTTTCTACCAAATTCTTCTTCTTCTTTTCTACCAAATTCTTCTTCTTCTTTTCTACCAAATTCTTCTTCTTCTTTTCTACCAAATTCTTCTTCTTCTTTTCTACCAAATTCTTCTTCTTTTCTACCAAATTCTTCTTCTTTTCTACCATAATTCGTCCGAATTGTTTTTCATTGGTACTTTTTTTTCTAGGTGTGTTAGTAGTAAATGTTACCTGGAGAGGCAAGAGCTACGTAGGAACTCTTCTGGACTGCACTCAACACGATTGGGCTCCTCCCAGGTTGGTGTCTACTCTTATTAGGTGTCTTGGAATATCAAGTAAAATGTCAAACTATTCTCAGTTAAAATCCAGAAACATTCTAAGACACAACTCCCTCTTCTTTAGCTTCTCTAAATGATTTAGTTTCCATCCTTATTCTGCTTTGAAATACTTGATGTAGCTACCTCTTGCAATTTGAATTTTCCTCAAACCTTACTGTTTGATTACTTTGATTTAGTTGAGTAGATTTACATTAGCACGGATGAATAAGATCTACCTCCCTATTTGCCACTTCTCCTATCCATGTAATTGTATCATTTTGAGCATGCAGAGTAGTTAGTTACTTGCATGTGTATAGTATTACTAGAGGTGTCTAGTTCTTAAAGAATCCACCACCGTTAACTATGATCCTACCCAGGCCTCTTAAAGAAACATTCTAACACCCCGCACCCTCATCATGTAAACATTTCACATGGACTACTGTTATTGTCTCAACATCCTGCTAAATTTAGTCACTTATATTCATTTGGGAGAAATTATTGTTAATTGTTTTGAGGTTCATTCAATTATTTTTGAGAAATCAATATAACTGCAATAAAATTTGATATTTCATAGTGGGAACTACCAATCCAGAACCTTTGCAAATATTGAATATTTCTGTTCTAAATTCTGCAGGTTCTGCGAGTCCCCAAGTACAGAAGAGCTAGATACTCGCACCCCGAAGGGTCGGGGCAAAAGAGGGCGAAATGGGGGTCCAAATGCTCAGAGTGACAGAGGTGGGGGAAATGTTGGTGGGGGTAGTAACGGTGGTGGAGAACTGAGCAGTGTTGCTGAAACAAGGAGTGGCAAGATAAGAAATTCTCTGCCTTTAAAAGGTAGACGCGGTGCAGCAAACAATGCAGCCAGCAGTTCCAACGGCTCCTTCGCCACTCCCAACAGCCCTAACACCAACAAGAGAAAAGGCAGGGATGCAGACACCACTCTGGACAGCAAGAACAAGCGCAGTCGCCTTAGTGGTGTATCCAAGCACCCCAATGGCAGCACTGCTGACAATGGCAGTCCAGAGAGGAGTGATGCTAGTGCTGCCAGTGATCAAATTTCTCCCAGTCAGTCTCCTCAGCTAATAGAGTGTCCTGAACCTAATTGCAATAAGAAATACAAACACATCAATGGGCTCAAGTACCATCAGAGTCACGCTCACAATAATAACGTCTCGGATGGCACGGATCCTGTTGATAGCAAAGAAGAAAACGTAGAGGAGAGTAGTAAAGAAAATATATATAGTGATAGTGAAGGAATAAATCTAGTCAAGTCCTCGCCCACTGTCCTTAGATACCCCCAAACTAGTCAGAATAACGGTGGTACCTCCATTCCATCCGTTAGTCAGAACCCACCAGTATCTGTCTTCCAATCTAACAGCACCTATTCATCTCCACCACATTACTCCGCCACTCCTCCACCCAGTCAGTCTCCTTTGACAACCCTTTCCCCTCAGCAGCTCCAGCTCCTCCAGTGCCCGCTACCGGTAGTGTCTGCTAGCATCACACCTCCCCCACCTTCTTCGGTAACGAGTCATCCACCCCCCGCCCATCCACACTATCACTATCCCGACTCTCCACAAAACTCAATAAGGAGCATTAGTGCTGGTGCAGCGCAGTCTCGTCCACCATCTTCTTCTTTATCTACAACTAATAAAAATCCTACAAAGAAGGACTCTAGCCCTTCATCTCCTCCTGCCATTGAAGAAGACCCCCAATCCCCTGCTTACAGTGATATCAGTGATGCAGCAGATGGTCCCAATGGGACGGAGGAGGGGGTACATGCGGGAGACAGGAGAGAAGATAAGGGCGAGGCCATGATTCTTCAATCGGGACCTGGTGGTCCTTATGGCTTTGGTTTCAATCCTTACGATAGCTCATCCATATTGGGAGGACAGTCAGCTTATTTGATGAGATATCCTCAGCAACATCAACTGTTGAAAAATGAGGGCAAGGAAACTCCCAAACAGGGAGACGAGAAGAAAGATGGGCCTTCGGAGGCTCATAAGTACCCACCAGGACATATATCCTTTGGCCCGAGTGGGGGTGTGTTTCAATATGGTGCACCACCGCCTCATTATACATCTGATCCATTCTATGCTCATTTAGGACCTCCAAATGCCGAGGGTAAAGATGGAAGTCAATCCTCTGGTGATAAGCCTGGTGGTGGTAATGCAGCTCCTGCATTGCCTCCAGGATACAGACCTCAGCATTCTATGGACCCCAGATTGATGAACCCTCTGCTACCACATGGTTCTCTGCCTATGCATCCTTCTCAAATAGATAAACCAGCCGAGACTAAGGATAAACCAGTTAAAGATAAATCAGAAGGTGATAAAGTTCCCCGTGGGAGCAGTATTCCTCCTACATCCACTTCATCTGCCCCATCATTTTACCAATCATCACCGCATCAACAAGGTTTTCCCCCTTACGCGTATGATCCGTACCGACTAGGTAATATGCCCCCATCTCCACACCATCCCCACTTTTCTCCTTACTTGCGCTACACAGTTCCACCAACAGCGGCGCCTGAGGACTTAACTCGATCAGGACCCCCCAGCAACAGTACTCCACCCCCCTCCACTGGCTCACCAGTCCCCCATAATCTCACTCCACATAAGTTACATCGGGGGGAGGGACATCGCTCCTCGCCCAAACTTCCACCCACCCAGTCTATGGGTCCTCAACCTTAAATGTGAGAAAAACTAACACTGACTGATATTTACGGGCATTCTTAGTTTCCTTTGGTGAAAAACTATTATCACAATAATTTTCTCACTCAAAAAAATTGCTGAATCCAAGTACGCTAAACCAAGGATCCATAAAATTTCCCATGAATTCGGTCTTATGATTTTGATATTTAAATTCTTGTGCACGTTCGCTACTATCTTTAAACTCAACCTTCTCTACATCTGTCTATATTGTGAATGTTTTATATCTTTTCCGCTATGTTTAAATACAATATATTTAAAAATAAAACTTGTATGCTTTTTATTTCTTAAACTGACATGATCCATGATATTGCAGTTCTGACCAAAATGGCACCAATGGAAGTACATCCGGAGCCACAACCCGCAGTACCGCCAACAACACTCCCAATCTCCAGTTCAGCTGGTCTCTGGCAGACCAAACACCCTCCACTCCACCCTCTAAACCAACAGGTAGATCTACACCTCCAACAGGAAGAAACTCTCCCAAAAACATAAACAGGAAGACGAAGAACAAACCGCCTAGTACGTTAGTTAGCTCATCCAAGACACCTAGTTACTCCTCCAGCTTCCACCAGGAAAGCAATGAGGATTCTTCTAATCCCTATGCTTTTGCTGATAATAGTCAAGTCTACCTAAATACAAAAGACTCCAAAATGTGACAGACATTCACACTTCTTCTAAAAGCAACACTAGGCATCATCCACTAATTTTCATTAAAATCTTCTTCAAATCATCTATATACCATTTTTCCTGATCAGGTTAAATTTCCTGGTGAGCTTCAAATTGATTAGCCATAATATCTAATACAGTTAAGGCATCTCCATTAAACTGCAACTATGAGCGGAATACTTTTTGTGAAGTAATTGTGACTGAGATGTTCCCGCTAATACTCTTAAATTCGCCATAACTAACTGAAAGCTAATTCTTTAGGTTTATTTGTTATTGGAGGCATTAGGCTATGTTCCGAGTTACCGGACAGTTCCACATTTTCAGGCACGTGAGAAAATAATGATTATTATATATATCTTTCTTCCGAAAACGTGGAACTGTCAGATAAGTCGTAACTACCCTAGCTTTCTTTGGATCATACGTTTTTCTACAGCATCATTCCATATTTTAGGTTTCAGCCCGTTTTATTCATAATGATCTCAAAGCGTGTTAATGTTTTTCTATTTATTCAGTTGATGAATTTGTAGGACCACTAACTGCTACCTAACCGCATGCAAATTTAACTGTTAGCTGCTCAACTACTTGATAACAAATCACTTTGTGAAAAAGTCCAATATCTGCAGTTAAGAGTTGAATTTTCATCAATTTTACTAATTAAATTGATTAATAAAATATGTTTCGATGTAAATCATAATAAAAATCATTATTGAGTATGAACTAAAGTTTTATATAGTTTACGATGTTATGGTTTTAAACAGAATCTGTGCACCTGTTTTCACAAGTTACAATGTTGGTAAAATTTCTGAGAAATTTTATGAATATTTTATAATTGGCTTTGCATTTCTCACCAATCTAAATATATGTTAACGATTATTTTCTGTATTGGACTTTTCACCAGGATGAGAGCATTTTCATTCCAATTTTAGAAATGTTACCCAGTCATCTGCCCGAAATATGCTTAGTCTTAAAGGGCCGTACACTATTAGGGTTATCTAAGTCTTTCCACCAGACTTTTACGAAGCTCCTACTTTTTCCACAATATTTTTGAATCATCTAAGAAAAAACAATAAAAACAATGATTCAAAAATATTGTGGAAAAAGTAGGAGCTTCGTAAAAAGTCTGGTGGAAAGACTTAAAAAATCCTACGTGTGTACGGCCCCTTACAGTGAAAACAAATACAAAAATTACCTCTCTCATGGATGTAAATAATATTAGCTTGAGACGGTAACGCTAGTGTTATTTATTACAATTAAAAATTCTGTCTGTGATAGTGTTAATAATAATGTGTATTTAGATATGCTTCTCCATTAATTAAAAGCAGAAGTGTGTTGAATGTTGTTAATGACCGTGTTTCAATGATTTTACCTTCAAAATCTGTCATAGTCATTTTTAAGGAGAAATCATTGAAGTGTGCTTTTTTTCAGCATGTCAGTGAAAAGTAGTTATCTAGGCTAGATAATTCTTATTATATATATTTACGCAAACCACTGCCCGTGTATTTTAATATCATTATTTTTCTATTTAAATTGATGCTGACTGTGAAAAATGACTATTTTGTCAATGTAGATTCTGCGGAAAAGTCATCTAATTATATGACCAGTATATTAGGAGTGTAGTAGTGAACGGAACTGCAGAAATGAACTTCTGTTGAACTGAAAATCGAACAGAGTTCATTTCTGTGTGTTTTGTTACATGTGGATTTAATGGTCCCTATTAAGGTAGAGTGTTCTGTGTTTCCACATTGGTGTTTAACATGTACTTTCATATGTAAACAAATTCGGATTTGATTTTTTTTGTTAATTATTTTCTATTTTCATTTAAATTCGCTGCGTATCGGAATACCCTGTTAATATAGAAATATATATATTTTTAATTATAAATATTTTGTATTTGTTTGTCTTGTGTTTAATTAAATATCCTTTTTTATTATTCAAACAACTTTTGATTTCTGGAAACCTAACTATCGTTTATTATCTTATCAATTTATTAAACAATACTTGCATCTTTCCTTTTCAATACGCAAATTTCTAGAATAAACTCAAACATTGTTGAAACTCTTAAAATCTGCCCATATCCTCGACTGTATCAAATTAACTATCAGATCACAGCTTATACACTGGTGTTTACAAATGGTTCAGATTGTTTGGTTAACATTTCTTCCATTATCGCAGTTTTGAACTTTGAAAGTTCCAGTGCCATCTACTGTAGACCATTTATAAAAAAAATATGATGAAACAAAATGCTATACATTTTTAACCCACCACTTGCTATAGCTGAACAGTTTACAATGGAACATTAGTATTTAGTACGGGTCCGATTTCAATAATTGTTATGCTTAAAAATATTGTCGTCCGTAGTTACCACCATTCTAGGAAATACGTCAAGATGACTTAATTGACTTCTTTTGTCGAATGATATTGTAGAAACACTAGCGGTATTCTCTTGACACAGATCGGCAAAATCTGCATCTACCTATCTAATGGAATAAATACATGCAAAAAGTATAGTTTAGTCAGAGTTGCATGTTTAATGTGTGTAATAAAATTATGACGCTTCTTGATAATTAATTATATAATGACTGAGTGGAAGAGTCGGTCATATGTTCAAAATAAAATATTAATTTCTAATCAGTTATTTAATTTACCGAACCAGTAAGAAATTTTACTTATTCAGTTCTGGATGAAAAATGTTCACAGTTTAGAATAGTTTTAATGGTGTAGGTACCGAAGTTTTTTTCAAAAAGTAATGTATTTCCGCATCTATTGGATTTATATCCCCATTCCAAACATAATACTTCATAATAAAATTCACTTACGTCTTCATTAAGAGTCAGAATGTATAAATATATTCCAAAAACTACATGTCGCCATCGGTATTCCATTAATACTGACTAGGTAACTAAAATAATTATAAATATATGAATACATAATAGTTTTAGTCGCTTTAGAACTACGTAGAATGAATTAAAGTGTATCGACTTTTTCCTAGATACATACCTAGGTATTCATTAAGAAAGCGATGCTTTATTAACTTTTGATGCCTACAGGTGTGAGTAATATCTTATGCACAGGTAAAAGAATTCATTTCTCCGTAAAGACTAAAGATTATATTTTTTTAACAAAAATATTTTTTTAATTATATATATATATATATACGTATTATAGATGCTATATCTTTCATTTTGTTTGGTGTGTCATTTTTTGTTTGTATTGGACAAATATAAACTTTAAATTTTAGATGAATATATCCAGGGTACAGGAACATAAACGGGTATAGTAACTAGTAGAAGACACAAAAAATTGACGTCACCACAACAACACATTCCTTGCTTGTGACCGAGCGGCTCATAATTCCTCGTATTTGCATGTTAATATCGAGAAGTTTAAAGTCATTTTATAAGTGTTTCGTGCAAAAGAAAAGCGAAAATGGCGATTGAACCTCAAAGTTGAATATATAGATATAATTTAGGTGTGTTCTTATTGCTCATTTCTTTAACTTATCTATAAAATATAGGGTCTTGAAAATATGCTAACTAGGAGCCTAAACTAATGCTAGTTAACTGCTAAATTGTAGTTCCTATGAATAACAATTAAGGAAAAAAATAATGGAAATACAATTTAACCAATGCCTAGTTAGTAATTGATAAGAAAAAAAATTAAATTTGAAAGTGACTAAGTTTAAGTAGGTTTTCCCATGTTTCAAAGTGTGGTCAGAGTCGCCATTTCCATCAAACTAGATTCGATCAGCTGATTACCATACCCTATGTTACTGTATCCTGAATATATCCAACCGTTTTCTTTATGCAGTATTTTTAGTGACCGATATCAAAAACCTGTTTGCGCACTTTTGGTTTAACTTCGAATTTTAGTATATTAAAACCATGTTTTTAATAACTTTCAACAGTTTATTAAAAAACCGTTATTATAACAATACAAGGCGTTTATTAAAATGCAACCGAAAAAAAAAATGAAACTGTTCCTCCTATTAAAGGTCCCTCCAAGCAAATATTTTTATTGCCTTGTTCAACGAGGCTAATGTTTCTTATAATTTTGCTGCAAACCGCATCGAATTTGATACATATTTCAAATTTTATATGCTTTTAAAGATTTTTATAATCTAAATTGTACAAAACCTATTTTACTTCCGACTTACTAATTTAAGAAATTTTCAGCCTGAAGAATAAGAATGTACACCATTTGTTTTGATTGTCAAATAGGTATTAGGTTTAATAAATCCATTTAATATTCGTGAAAAGGTTTAAATTGGATAAACTTATTATAGAAACGTTTATTATATACTTTAGGAAATAATTAATATATAAAATATAGGCCAAAAACGCATGGTTTGTTTATAAAATACAAATTTGTAATCAAAACAAAGAGTGCACAATCTTCTTCTTGAGCATCAGATTAGTGATTCGCTCAATTGTTGCTCAAAGAGTATTAAAAAACTTTAAAAACAAATTATAAATATACTGAACCAAATTGTATGCGGTTTGCAGAATAATGATCGTAGACCTTAGTTCTATAATATTATGTTATAAACTCATTTTTTTCCCCTGAGCCTGGAGAGGACCTTTAATATTATGTTATAAACTCATTTTTTTCCCGGAGCCTGGAGAGGACCCCACCTGATCGGAAACGACGCATCGGAACGGACACGAAGCATCAGACAAAAATCTAAACCATACATTTGAACGTGCGAACGCCCACCTACTCGGATCGGAAACGAAACGACGAGTCGGATCGGAACGGAAACGACGCGGATATGTTTGAAAGAATATTTTTCTGATAGTTCTGATGCGTCCGAGAGATTGCGCATGCGCAGAACGGTGTATGGAGAGGCTGGGATGGATATGGAAGATTGGAATAGCTGTGAATATCCTACTGCGTGATGAATACGTTGATATTAAAACATAATCAATTAGTTTCATTCAATTAACTTTAATGATTATAAATCAGATCACGAAAAGTTATTGAAAAAAAGAAGAATAACATTTTATTTACATGAATTTTATTTACATGAATTTTATTTAAATGAATTTTATTTACATAAATTTCATTTTATGTATTTTATTTGCATGCATTTATTTGCATACATTTCACTTATATAAATTTTACTTGCATACATTTGTTTATACATAATTTTTAATATACATTTTTTTTATATCTTTCTAACTAATTTTTTTTAAATAATTTTTTTTCGCTTATATATTTTCAACATATATTTTTTGATATATATTGTTTTCAACATATAATTTTTGTATTTTTTGGGGAAGTACCTTCACTTGTATGATAATAAATTAGAGAGATTCGAACTGAAAATTAAAATCAACAACGATGCAACCGAATTTTTTTTATAAAATACCTATCGTATAAAATAGTTGTCATGATCGATAAATTTTAACTTTTAATTGTTATATTCTTATAAGTATTGTGATGACGGCATCGTTTCTCTTCCGAAGTCATCTGAACTGGTGTGCGTACGAACGTCGTGTCGTGTCCGTTCCGAGGCTTCGTGAGCTTCCGCGTCGTTTCCGATCCGATCAGGTGGGCGACAAGCTTTAATCGTTTCAGGCGACCTGGTGGGCCATTCGATACGATGATTCAGTGCGATAATGCGTATTGCCGAATAGCTCATTTAGTTTTTCTCTACAGCAACAGTTCTGAACCAACCAGGTTCGATTGATTCTGTTTCCATGTATTTCTCGAAGTCTTGGAACGATTCTATCATTTATTAGATAAAATTATCTATCTCCATTTAAATTACTTTTGTATAATATTTTGTATAAATAAGGACAGAAGATACGGCCAAGTCGGCCATTGGCACCTAGTCCAATCCACACACAGACGTTCTCTCACGATATTCTTACGTCAAAGTTGAAAGTATGAGAATGGTTCTTCGGTGAATATGTGCGAACGTTATGATAATTTATTTCGCCATTCAAATGAAAAATGGTCTCTTCACCAACCACATAATCGTCCACAAACCGGACATTTCTTTGCTAAAAACCAATGCGCAAAATTCAGTGCCGCGGAAGATCGGTATTTAGGTGTTTGTTTCGCTTGTGCATCTTGTAAGGATGTCGCTTCAAATTTAAGGTTACAAATCTGTTGAATGTAGATTTAGTAAAATGTAATCCACTTTCTATTGCAGTGATTTGCAAATTTTCTGTAAGTGCTTCTTGAACAATTCGAACTGTGAAATAAGTGTTTCACTGAAAGTGCGCAAGCAGGTTTTTGGTATCGGTCACTAAAAAATACAACTAAAAGAAAACCGTTGAATCGATTCATCTAATATTTTGCACACAGATAGAACAAATGTTGAGAAACAAAATATGATTTTCCAATTTTTTTTAAGGCTCAGGGTACGGTTACTATGGGTGCGTATTCCAGCGATTTTTCGCTCTGACGACTTCTGATGAAATCGGATGAAAATCAAATTCATACTTTCCAATGAGAGTGGTTACAGTGGCAGCGATTTGGTCGTCAGAATACGTACGAAGTCGTCAAAACAACTTCAGCGTTCAAATGAGTTTGATTTTTTCATGCGACTAGCGACAGATTCGGTTATTTATGTGTTTAATTCTCTTACTTTCGTTTGCTGTTACTGTTTACCTTTGCGTTTTGGAAATATAGTATTTGATTGTATCAGGAATAAATAATAATACAGATCTTATTTAATTATTTACAATATATATTTGTTTATATAAAGGCTTGAATTGGTTGTTACTGTGTACAAGTTTTTCAATCAAATTGAATATCATTGAATTGTTGTATAAAAAGTATTCTTCTTATTTTTCTATTTAGGTATCTCAAAAATTTTGTGCATTGGAAATATTAATCAAATTAGCGTCGCGTCTATTATTTCAGAGGCACACAGGTAGGTTTCTTATTCCCCTCGAACATTACCTCAAATAAACATTGTTTAGACTCCAATATTAATTGGACAGAAACATACTGACGATCAGAAATCGCGTGCGTACAGTGCAACCAAAGATATTATACTTCAACAAGATACACTACTGTTTCAAAAAGCGCCCTCTGCATTTGAAAGCGGGTACTAAAGCAACAACAAGATACACCACTCTCACGAATTTCTGTTTTAAAAAGCGCCATCTGGATTGAAAGCGGGAACTAGAGAAACAACAACATTTGGTGTAGATCATCTCTTCGTTTCTATTTTATTTAGCTGTATGACTGTATCTATACTACCGATCGATGTAATGCTTAATTTTCGAGTAAAATAAACTTCATTAATGAATGAAATAAAAGATAAAATAATAGGTATTAAACAAACCAAATGTTGTTGTTTCTCTAGTACCCGCTTTCAAATCCAGATGGCGCTTTTTAAAACAGAAATTGTTGAGAGTAGTGTATCTTGTTGTAGTATAATATCTTTGTACAGGGTGTCCCAAAAAAACAATACCCAAATTTCAAAGGCTGTAATTCAAAAACTATTAGGGTACGGTTACTAAGGTCGCGTTTTCGAGCGATTTTTCGCACTGACGATATCGTCAGAACTGATCGTCAGTGCGAGGTGGTTACACCAAAGATAATATACTACAACAAGATACACTACTCTCAAGAATTTCTGTTTCAAAAAGCGCCCTTTGCATTTGAAGGGGTACGATCAAGAGCCCTCCCGGTCATGAGCCCCCCTAGGTCATAAGCTCCCCCCGGTCACGGTCCCCCCCCCACCCTGTTTTTTTTAATCCTTATTTACCAAGTTAAACAAATGAAGAACTACTTAGATAGAAATAACTGAGAGTTGCTAATGTAGTTTGTTGTATCCGCTAGTTTGTTGTACTGCACACTTCATGATTGTTTAATGACCTGGCAGGGGGGTTGGGGGGGGGGGGGGGCAGCACGCCCCCCGATATACATATATTTTATGTCTAATCAGTAATGAACTACAAAAGTGTCAATAAGGATTAAATAATGTAGGTAAATAAGGATTTAAAAACAAGGGGGGCTCGTGACCGGGGGGCTCATGACCGGGGGGGGGGGGGCCTCTTGACCGGGGGGAAGGGGGCTTATGACCTAGGAAGGCTCATGACCGGGGGGGGGGGGCTCTTGACCGGGGGGGTTATGACCAATACCCGCATTTGAAAGCGAGTACTAAAGCAACAATAGAATTTGGTGTTGATCAAAAGATTGAAAAGTTTTCAGTCAGTCATTCAGTGTTCAGACGAAGTTATACAGGTGAAGGTCATGCTGGTTCAGCAGAAAAATTATTCTGAAATCTACTCATTTTTTATAAATATTGAAAGCTATTTAATTTTTATACTCAAATAAATTGATACGAAGTTTTAATTGACTCGTCTGATATAGCTCTACGGTACCTATCTACCATGAAGGTGACTAGGTACCTATTTTCCTTTCGTGTTTTAATTGCACATCAAAGTTAACATAGGAAATTTGGAATTAATTCAATAACCATACCAACCACATATGACCTTAATAAATATTTATAACTAGGTACTGACAGAAGTGCAAAAACTCAAACTTTTCAATGTTTTGATCAACACCAAATGTTGTTGTAGTATAATATCTTTGCCCTGTATATTTGAACTCAAGATTTAAAAGGTGGCAAGCAACCCGGAAGTTGTTGGTTAATGAATCGACCTCAGAATACAACTAGTGTTTTATTAAAGGTCCCCTCCAAGCAATTTTTTTATTGCTTAAATCAACGAGGCTAATGTTTCCTATCAGTTTACTGCAAACTTCATCAAATTTGATAGCAAATTTTAAATTTTATAAGCTTTTAAAGATTTTTATAATCAAAACTCTACAAAACCTATTTTACTTCCGACTTTATAATTTTCAGTCTGAAGAAGATGAATGTACACCATTTGTTTTGATTGTCAACTAGGTATTTAGTTTAATAAATCTATTTATTATTCTTTTAAATGTTTAATTTTGGATGAACTTATTATAGATACGTTTATATACTTTTAGAAACAATTAATATCTTAAAAGAAGGCCAAAATCGCATTGTTTGTTTAAAAATCTAAATTTGAAATCAAAACAAAGAGTGTACATTCTTCTTTCTCAGTGTCAGGTTGGAGATTCACTCGATTGTTGCCAAGGTACAGGGTGGGGCGTAAGTTTGGAAGCAATTATTCAAACATTAATATAATTCTTAAAAATAAGTTCCTAAGTAGGTGATAGGGTTTGAACTATAGTAGAGACACTACATTATGACGTGGCAGTATTATTTTTTACAAAAATTTAGTCAATTTAAAAATGTCAGACAAAAGAGAAGCCATTATTGCTCTACACCGTGCCGGGAAGTCAGATTCTGTCATTTCAAAGACTCTCTCAATAGCGAGATCAACTGTTTGGAAGTGTGTGAAGCGTTTTAATGAGAGAAGAGACTTGACTGATCGTCCAAGAAGTGGTAGACCACGCTCACAACGCACCAAACAACTGATAAAATGTGCCCGAGAGAAGATCAGGAGGAACCCGAAAAGGTCAATACGATTGTTAGCCAAAACAGCTAATGTGAGTCCCAGAACAATGAGAAGAGTTGTCAAAGAAGACCTAAAGATGTCCTCTTTCACCCTCCAAAAGAGACAGACTCTGTCAGAAGCTGTAAAGAAAAAGAGATTGGAGAGAAGCAAAGCACTTCTGAGAGAATTGAAGTCTGGCACGGCTCGTGAAATTGTTTGGTCTGACAAAAAAAAATTCACAGTGGAAATGGCTCACAACCGGAGGAAAGACAGAATAATTGGTAAAAGTGCAAAAGACATCCCATACAACCAAAAAACTGTCCACAGAACCATGAAACCTGCTTCAGTAATGGTCTGGACCGCCGTTTCAGAAACTTGGAGATCTCCTTTAATTTTTGTGGAACAAGGCGCCAAAATCAATGCTAAATGTTATATTGAGAATATTTTGACGCCAATGTAAGAGTGAGCTAAGGATCACTTCGGTAATGACACTCTATGGACATTTCAGCAAGACGGCGCGACTTTACATACTGCAAATGTCACTCAAAACTCAAATCTTCCACGGTTTTGGTCCAAAGAAATGTGGCCTCCCTGCTCCCCAGATGTTAATCCTATGGACTTTTCGGTATGGTCCATTCTTGAATCAAAGGCCTGTGGTAAATTCCATCGCAGTGTGGATGATTTAAAGCATTCGCTCCAGAGATCTTGGAAGAAAATTTCACAAGAACAGTTGCGTGCCGCAGTAGGAGGAGTTCGGGGGAGATTTGAGGCTGTTATTAAAAACAAGGGGGGACATTTTGAATAAATTTATGATTTTTGAATTCTTAAAACCCTTATGTAATAATACATAACTGTAAATTATTAAATATATTTTTCGTTGGATTATAATATGCACTTTCATTTGCTTCCAAACTTACGCCCCACCCTGTATATTAACTACAAGGTAGAGTTGTAGAGCGCAGGTTCATATCAAGATGATTACAGTTTTGTTGTGAAAGACGCTGGCTGGTGTGCGGCCGTTTGCCCCATGATAATTATTTTTACATAGAAACAAGGTCTGTTATTCATTCTTTTTCGAATAAAATGCCTTTCAACTTGTTTTTTGGACTAAACTGGCTGTATTCAGCATTGTGAAAACTTTTCATATATTTTTTAGTAAGGTTTAATAGGGAAAAACGTATTGTTTTTCTTCAAAGTACGTTTATGTAAGAGCTGTCGATCCTGTCTCTTCTTATCCTGTCTATTTCTTCCTAATTCCTACATTTTTAGAAAACCTAAATAATTTAATCAGAACAATTACACTTTTTTCATTGCATCCGCACACAGCACAAACAACCACGGCAAAAATTCTTATTTACAAATAACTAATTAAGTCGATGTATCTATTATTGCAGGGGCACACGGCCGTGTGTTCGTATGTGCGTATTTGTTTATGCGCAGAGGAGTCTAAAATTCGTATCAAGGCGTAACATACCTTGTTAAGTTAATATACCTTGATTGTTGCCCACAGAGTACTGAAAAACTTTAAAAGCAAATAATAAGATATATACTGAACTGAATTGTATGCGGTTTGCAGAATAATGATCGCAAACCTTAGTTCTAAAATATCATGTAATAAACTCAGTTTTTTCCCGGAGCATGGAGAGGACCTTTAATAGTAAACCTTCAGAATTTATTTTCAATGAATCAATGGTAGCAAAATTGGTTTTCGCGTCATTCACCTGCCCTCTCTATATCGGTTTCACACACATCTTAAAAATTAATAAAGAGATTTATTTGGTAAGCAGCGGAAAATTGTATAACAATATATCAGGCCATTGTTGATTTTCCATTCCACCACAAACAGTACGGGAGTGTACGGTATAGCGATTGGCTCTAATAATGCGTGGATATAGTAGCAGATGACGAGAAAAATGCATTGGGCGATTAGTTTTGCTTGTATTATATTTTCAGGTTTCCTTTAATATTCATTAATTTTCAAAACAATATTCAACTACGTATACGGTAACCTGCAGTCTGCTAGCCATGATAAAGTAATAAAAAAATTGCAATTTTATTATTGCAACCTTATAAGGTCCTATCCATGCCATTTTTTTTTGCTTTAATCAATGAGGCTAATGTTTCTTATTCTTTCTCTGCAAACCCCATGAATTTTGATAGCATATTCTTAATTTTATATGCTTTCAAAGATTTTTATAATCAAAACTCTACAATATCTATTTTACTACTGACTTGCAAATTTTCAGTCTGAAGAAAAAGAATGCACGCCAATTATTTTGAATGTATGTATTAGGTAAAATAAATCCATTTAATATTCGAGTAAAGGTATAGAATTGGATAAACTTATTATGGAAATTTTTATTTACTTCATGAAACAATTTATATTTTAAACGATAGCATAAAACGCCTTGTTCTCTTCGCAGAAAGCGAAAGCTATATTTTAGGTGGCATTTATTTTTTTATCATCTTGTTATTAGCATAACATAAAAAGTGCTTAAATTGCCTACAATTTGGTGGGACGATTGCCTGGTCAATATCCAGGAACAATCTGGTAGAATATTGGGAGCGATCCGGTCATAGGTCAAGGTCATTTATAACTCAAAAAGTATTCAACCATATTGCATGAAACTTGATGAGACGATTGGTCAATATCAGGAACCAATTGGTTAAATTTTGAGAGCAGTCAGGTCAAAGATCAAGGTCATGGGTAACTCATAAATCAATATCTCAATTCCAAATCCCCACCTCGTTTAATAAACTAAGCAACCCCTTTTCTCAATTCTTCTGTTTCATTGGACTTCGTCAAACCCGGGTGTGTGCTCTTTTCTTAATCCATCCAATCGTAATTCAGCCTAACGATAAACAATCTCAAATCTTTCATATCCCCACCCACCCAGAAACCGTTATGAAGTTCTTTGCTAAGCTATTTTCTAATCTTCATATCCAAAGAGCTAGTGTTTCACTAGTTATGTTAGCTGTCAGCCTGTCACCCTATTTAAGAAATCTAACTGCCTCAATCTGAACAGTCATCGTGAAATATGTAAGTCCCTTTACTTTGTCATCCAAGCTAACATATAAATGTTTTTATAAACCAAATAACTAAGCTGTAATCAAAGTCCTACGTTAATTATTTTATATATTCCTGAATATACTATTACTCACTCCTAAATATATAAATGTACAAATATATATTTGTAAAATTTTGGGAGCAATCCGGCCAAAGGTCAAGATCAAGGTCATTCATAACTCAATAACTCAACAGTATTCAACCAAATTGAATGATTATCATTATCCACTATCCAGGTACCAGTTTACTAGATTTAGGGAGCGAACGGGTCAAAGGTTGAGGTCAAGGTCATTTATAACTCAAGTTTATTGGATGGATAAGGTCATTTAAAAGCGGCGGCGAAGGTATGTGCCCAACCGACTGCATATAATCTAGTTTCTTTATAAAATTCAATTTTGAAGTCGAAACAAAGAGTGTCTACAATCTTCAGCTTCAGTATAGTGATTCGTTTAATTGTTACACACAGAGTATTGAGAACATTAAAAGCAAATAATAAAATAAACACTGAACCGAATTGTATGCAGCTTGCAGAATAATAATCTTAGACCTTACTTATATTATATTATGTAATACACAATTTTTTTCGCGGAGCCTGGAGAGAGTTGGATGGAAAAAGTCATGGGAAAAGTTGGAGCCTTTGAGGAGCTTATTGCAATAAGTCTAGTGGAGGGTTCAAATGGTTGCCCAGAACGGGGCCCTCTCTCACCCAAAATTGCAATGTTAGGTACCTAATTGGTTATCATTCAAGCAACCATCATATTCTTGGTATTGATTTCGTTTTAAACTGCTAAAAAATAGCTTTTATATGTTGCTGTTGTTAATTTTTACAAAACATATAGTTACCTACAAGCTGATTGGGAACTTTTGCGGTAGTAGTTTCCTTTTTAGTTACTACCTAGTTAGATTTTAATAGTTTAATGTTTTTTTAGCAACTTAGGTATATTTTCAATAAAAAATGAAATTAAGCAGGTCATCAAGTTATGGTCTCCCATATTTACATATTTTTGCGAAGCCATCGGAGTGTACCGTATTTTGACAATTTATCAGATATTGATTAGCATTTATTTAAGCAGTCTGAAAAATTCGTAAAAAATTCTCGTACTGTGCAGACGTGCTGTGTCCTTGCTCTCGTGATATAAAGTGATATAGAAGTAACCTACTTGTGATATAACAGTGATAGTGTATAAGATAATAAGTGCAAGTTTAATGTTAAGTGCCTGTCTAGTGTTAAGTTAATTATGATCCTAGCATAAATTCATAGTGTTAAGTTTGGAGTTTTAGTGCATGTTTAGTGAGTTAGTGTTAAGTACCTTTAGTCAAGTGTTTAAAGGTCCTCTCCAGGCTCCGGGAAAAAAATGAGTTTATTACATAATATTATAGAACTAAGGTCTACCTACGATCATTATTCCTCAAACCGCATACAAATCGGTTCAGTATATATTTTATTATTTGCTTTCAAAGTTTTTTAATACTCTGTGACTGACGACTGTGAGCAACAATTGAGCGAATCTCCAACCTGACGCTGAGAAAGAAGATTGTACACTCTTTGTTTTGATTTCAAATTTAAATTTTTAAACAAACAACGCGTTTATGGCCTTCTTTCAAGATATTAATTGTTTCTAAAAGTATTTAAACGTTTCTATAATAAGTTTATCCAAATTAACCAAGAAAAATAGTATGTCTCATTAACTCACCATTTGCCTCTCCAGCTCTCTCCAAAATAAAAAAATTCTCTCCAAATTGATCAAATTATTATTAATTCTCTCCAAAATAACATTGCAGCATAGGAGAAAAATAGATGAAACTCACCATTTGCAATTGAAGGGCTCAAAATAACTGTCACAAACTCGCCATTAAAATGGCGAGTTTGGACATACTTTTTTACTTGGCAAATTAAAACCTTTGGACCAAGTAAATAGTAATGAAGCATGTCCAAACTCGCCATTTTAATGGCGAGTTTGTGACAGTTATTTTGAGCCCTTCAATTGCAAATGGCGAGTTTTATCTATTTTCTCCTATGCTACAATGTTATTTTGGAGAGAATTTATGAAAATTTGATCATTTTGGAGAGAATTTGTTAAATTTTGGGGAGAGCTGGAGAGATAAATGGCGAGTTTATGAGACATACTATTTCACTTGGCCTTTGGACAAATAGTAAATAGATATATTAAACCAAATACCTAGTTGACAATCAAAACAAATGGTGTACATTCTTCTTCTTCATACTGAAAATTAGAAAGTCGGAAGTAAAGTAGGTTTTGTAGAGTTTAGGTTATAAAAATCTTTAAAAGCTTATGAAATTAAAAATATGCTATCAAATTTGATGGGGTTTGCAGTAAAATGATAAAAAACATTAACCTCGTTGATTTAAACAATAAAAAATATTGCTTGGAGGGGACCTTTAACTTTTAAGTGATTCAAAGTTTCAAACAACTGTAAGTAAAATAATAGAATTTAGTTTATCAAGCAGATTTGAGGTTAGAATGTCAAAGATGCAGAGAACACCAACAAAGAAGGGTGAGATAACAGAATGGTCGGTGGTGGGAGCGGAGGGCCAGTCTGCAGAATATGGAACATTTTTCCAAGACTCTCTGCGGGAGTTTTTGATTGAATTTTAGAAATTGGAGATCTCTGCGGGAGATCTTGAATTAATTCCTATGTTACCATTAATTTAGCTGCGGGAGATTCTTAATCTGCTGCTGAGAGTGAGAGTCAGAGAATAACTCTCTCTCAAATTAAAATCTCTGCGGGAGAAGAGACACATTCTGCAGACTGGACGGACTCGGCCAGTCTGCAGAAACTGGTAAAGTGTTCGTAGAGATCTCTTATTCTGTTCGTAGCAAAATTAATGTAAATATAGGGATTAATTCAGAAGTGTTCGTAGCAAAATTAATGTAAATATAGGAATTAATTCAAAATTGTTCGGAGAGAATATCCCAAATATCTCCCATATTCTGCAGACTGGGGACGGAGGGGGTAGTTGGTGAAAAAGTAGAAGATATGCCTAGTAAAATAGTATGTCTCATAAACTCTCCATTTGTCTCTCCTGGACTCTCCAGCTCTCTCCAAAATTCAACAAATTCTCTCCAAAATGATCAAATTATTATTAATTCTCTCCAAAATATTAATAACATTGTAGCATAGGAGAAAAATAGATAAAACTCGCCATTTGCAATTGAAGGGCTCAAAATAACTGTCACAAACTCGCCATTAAAATGGCGAGTTTGGACATGCTTTATTACTTGGAAGATATTTCTAAGGTGTGGGAAATAAAAGATAGTGATAGAGAAATATGTAAGATTTGCACTCGTAGAGTGAATAGTGGGGAGATGCCGATGGGATTGGTATATGTGATCTGTGTGGCTGGTGGTACCCCAAGTAAAATAGTATGACTCATAAACTCGCCATTTGTCTCTCCAGCTCTCTCCAAAATTCTACAAATTTTCTCCAAAATGATCAAATTTTCATAAATTCTCTCCAAAATAACATTGTAGCATAGGAGAAAAATAGATGAAACTCGCCATTTGCAATTGAAGGGCTCAAAATAACTGTCACAAACTTGCCATTATAATGGCGAGTTTGGACATGCTTTATTACTTGGGTGGTACCATGCTGGGTGTGAGAAGGTGGGTAAAAAGGATTATGAGATGATAAGTAAGATAGGGGATAAGGGAAGGTGGTACTGTCGAGGGGTGGAAGGTAAAATGAAAGAAGAGAATAAGAAATATAAGATTGAAATGTGAGAAATGAACAAGAAGAATAAGGACCTAAAACATGAGATTAGTAAAATAATGAAGGAATTTGAGGGAGTAGAGGAAAGATGTAGGAAGATGACACAGAAGTTACTGCTGAATCTGAAGAAAGAGATGGTAGACAGTATGGAGAAAGCTATGAATAAAATGAGGAATGAATGTGATGAGAAGATCAGAATGGAGAAGAAACAAATAGAAGAGTTGAAGAGGGTTATAGAAAGTAGGAACTTGGTAGGAAGTCAGGGAGAGGGAGTGGAGAGAGAAAAGACCAAAGAAATGGATAATATCAGAAGTGTGATCGAGGATGTAAAAAAGAAATGCAGCGATGAATGGAATAGAAACAAAAGAGAAATTGATTACCTGAAAAGTGTAATGAGGGGTTTCTAAATTTTGTATGGTTTCTAAATTTTGGTAATTAATTCAAATCTAAATCAGTATTGTATAAAAGTCAGTTATTCATGAAGTGGAGCTGCACCTAATAATCCTTGTTTCTTTTTAGCAATTGATCATTAATCATTCTATAAATGATTTTTATTATTACTCTTTCAGCATAATTTTTTTTTAGACCGATGTGTCATCTCGTATGTAACATGTTAATTGGAATCATGTGGTGAATCACTATTATTCATGTTTTTTATTATCATAAAAACCCGAAAAAAATTGTAATTTATTAAAACTCTGCCATAAGTTAGAGTTATTTCACCTATTTAGGTGCCAATACAGATTAGCTAGTAATAAATAAGTTTTCGGGTTTTATGATAAAAAAACATGATAGTAGTGATTCACCACATGATTCCAATTCACATGTTACATACGAGATGACACAAACGGTCTAAAAAAAAAGATTATGCAGAAAGGGTAATAATTAAAATCATTTACAGAATGATAAATGATCAATTACTAAAAAGAAACAAGGATTGTTAGGTGCAGCTCCACTTCATGAATAACTGACTTTTATAAAATCGAAAACTGCAATTTTATAATTCGAACAATTGTTTTTCGAGGGGTCTAGGAAAATTGATCGCACAACAATTTATCGAAAGCAATTGACCGAATGGAAAATTGATCGAAAGGAAAATTGATCGCACAACAATTGATCGAAAGGAAGATTGATCGAATAGATCAGCTTCATTTTTTTCTTCCATCTGTGAGTGCAGCAACTGGTGCTTAGTGTCTCTTTTTGTTACATTCCTTGGTAAGTGACTGCACTCACAAAGTACTCGCTTAACACTTCGTTCATGAATCCACTTTCCTTTCTGACTGCATCTTCCTATCACTTGTATTTAATTCCCTTTTGCCGTCAGTGATATGGCTTTTGGTTCCGAAACAGACGTTAAACCTATACTAAGTTAATTAATTATTTAACTTTCATATCACAAGTTATCTAGAACTACCTAAATTCTAGAACTAAGAAAACTTAAAGTTCTTCAAATTATAATATATTTCAAATCATATAATTCTCTGTTATAGAAAAACAGTTGATTGAAGAAATGTTATACATAAATTATTATTATATATTATCATTGTATAAATTATTATTATTATATATAAATCATGGTAACAAGATCTACTAGCTGTAATATATTGCAAGTAAGTTTCTCTGGTAATCCATGGTTTTAGTTATCATTGTCAATTAGTGTAAATAGATCCAATATCATTTTCGTTCAATTTTGTTTCGGTCAATTCTCCATTCGATCAATTGTTGTGCGACCAATTTTCCTTTCGACCAATTGCTTTCAATAAATTGTTTTCGGTCAATTGCTTTCAATCAATTTTCCGGATCCCTTTTTAGAACAATTGTTTTCGAGCAATTTACTGGCTACCTTTTTCTTCTTATGAATCTTAGAAAGAGTGACAAATTCATTTATAGTTAATAATATTGTTGTATTTGTTCTCAGTATAATACTTGTAAATATAGGAGAAAGAAAAATGTTAAAGTTCCGATTTGATCACACAAAAAATGTTAATATCTTATATTCTGCAGACTGGCTTTTTTTAATTAAATTAAATCTTGAAAATTGATATCTGTGGCTATTTTAGGATCTCCTTCATATATTTTATTTACAGATAGCTGTATTATCTCTAATTATTTCAGATAAGATCTCTTTTAAAAACTTAAATAAAGTACTATCCATAATGGATAGTACTTATGATGATGATGTTTTAGATTTTGATCCTTTTGAGGAAGATGAAGAGGAATTGTCTAATCAAAAATCTTCTGAAGATCAAGTGGAGAATGGGACTAATAGAGATAATAAATCTACAAATGATTGCACTTCTTCTGACTTCAATTTGCAAGATGGTATACAGGGTGGAGGTACAATAGCTACTAATGATTCTTTTGAAACTCAGAGGGAAACTGCTACTAGTATTGACAAACAAAGTGACCAGAGTCATATTGATGACATATCTATTGCTGTTGATAATATTCTTGATGGAATAAATGAAGTTATTAAAAATGAAAAGGAGTCATCTTTGGAAATGAATGATATTCCAAGTATGAATAATTCAAACATTGATGATTCCTTAAGCAAGAATGATGCATTAGATAGTAAAATTATTCACAGTGAATTAGCAAGTGAAAGCTCTGCTGAAGTTGATGAATCTATCAATAGTATGAATCCTATTAAAAATATAACATTTGATCTAGAGATAATTGATTCTGGTCCAGAGATGCAAAGAGTAGATACTACCTTTCAAGTGAAGGATACTGATTCTAATGTTTCTGGGGACCACATTGAAGAGAAAATGGCTACTGTCAATGTTAGTCCCAGAAGTGATGCGCCACAGGATGATTCTAAAAGTTATGCATCGGAAAATATTGATGAGAAATTGATAGTTGCTTCTGAATATCTTGAAAAAATGACAAAAGAAAATGATGATCAACATGAAAGTCTTGATAGTGGTGATATTGATGCAAATGCTGAAGTTGATAATATGGGGTCTGAGTGTTCTCAAGTGCTACAAAAACTAGATAGCACTCATCAATATCCTACTGATCTAATTGATGAACTGAAAGATGGAACTTCAGAATCTCAACTAAATACAATATCAAAAGGTATTGATGTGAATGAATTTGATGATAAAAGCAATACTAACTCTATGCAACATACTAACTCTCATGATTTAAAAGATACAGCTTACCCTTGTGAAATAATATGCAAAGATAATGCTAATTATGAAACTTTACAGCTTTGCAGTCAAATAGAGAATGGAACTGACAATATATCTGATATGATTCATGAATGTTCCAAAAATATTGCAATGAAAGATCAAGCTTTGGAAGATTCACACAAACTTTCAAATATTATCAATGAAGTAAAAAATGATGCATCTAGAGATGATTCTGAAAATGAGATTGGAACGTTTAGTAAAGTTGATGAAACTTCATTAGATGTTACTGATAAGAAGCAAGAAGTTGAAACCTCAAAAGATGATGCTGAAAAGGAGATGGAGGATTCTAAAGATGAAGCTGAAAAACAGGTAGAAGATTCTAAAGAGGATGCTGAAAAACAGGTAGAGGATGCTGAAAAGGAAGTTAAGGATTCTAAAGATGATACTGAAAAGGAAGTTAAGGATTCTAAAGATGATGCTGAAAAGGTTGAGGATTCAAAAAATGATGCTGAAAAGGTTGAGGATTCTAAAAATGATGCTGAAAAGGAAGTTGAATATTCTAAAGATGATACTGAAAAGGAAGTTAAGGATTCTAAAGATGATGCTGAAAAGGTTGAGGATTCTAAAAATGATGCTGAAAAGGAAGTTGAATATTCTAAAGATGATGCTGAAAAGCAGGTTGAGGATTCAAAAGATGATGCTGAAAAGCAGGTTGAGGATTCAAAAGATGATGCTGAAAAGCAGGTTGAGGATTCTAAAGATGATGCTGAAAAGCAGGTTGAGGATTCTAAAGATGATGCTGAAAAGCAGGTTGAGGATTCTAAAGATGATGCTGAAAAGCAGGTTGAGGATTCTAAAGATGATGCTGAAAAGCAGGTTGAGGATTCTAAAGATGATGCTGAAAAGCAGGTTGAGGATTCTAAAGATGATGCTGAAAAGCAGATAGAGGATTCTAAAGATGATGCTGAAAAGCAGGTAGAGGATTCTAAAGATGATGCTGAAAAGCAGATAGAGGATTCTAAAGATGATGCTGAAAAGCAGATAGAGGATTCTAAAGATGATGCTGAAGTGAAGATTAGGGATTGTGAAGTTGATGCTGAAAACCAGGGTAAGGAGGATTGTAAAGATGATACTGTAAAGAAGGTTGAGGATTCTAAATATCTTTTGAAAGATAATAGTTTAGGAAAAACATCTTCATGCAGTAAAGAAACTTCAGATGCAGTTCAAAGTGATAGTCAAAGCAGAGGTGATGTGGAGAGCAACTCTATTCCTACTTCTGCTGAACAGAGTAGTGATGGAAGAGACATTATTGCTCACGACAAAGATCCTTTAAATGAAGCTAAAATAGAGAAGATTGATGACAATAATCTCTACTTTTCTGAAGTTGGTATAGAGCTTCAATTAAATGCTGATCAGACTATAGAGGAATTTGGTGATGATGCTAATAATGATTCCATCACACTCAATGAAGATAAAGATATTGATAAAGATATTAATTCTGAGAGAAGAGTTGGAAAACGCTCCAGATCCAATTCTGGCTCCAAATCTGAAATGAAAAATGATAAAACATTGAAAAAACCCTCTGTTGAATCTGGTCCTGTATCTTCAAAGAGTGGCGGCAAGCTTCATGCATCACATGTGAATCTAAAAGAGGTAACTATAGTTATTCACTCTCACCAATTAATTCTAGTGTAAAATTTATATATCTCTATTATATATAGAAAAATATATTTCAAAAATCCAAATTCAAAAGTGTCATGATGGAATTCAGAATTAATAGTTATTCAGCCTATTTCATTATTAGTTTGTTAATTTAATTTTGACTATACAGTATAGGCCACAAAAAAGTTTCCGCTTTTTCAAATACTTGTAAATCGTTAGCCAGTGCACGAAAAAACTGTATCTTGGTCTCTTTTTCTCTGCCTCTTATTGTACTATTAACATGTAATTTTTTTTGATTTGGTGGACATAGTTTAAGAACATGTAATCAAAGAGTGAGGGTAATTATTTTCGTCATTGCTTGAAGGTTATTCTTAGAGCTAATTCCGTGATTTTACTTGCTAAAAGGCAGTGAATAAAAGGAAAAAGATTTACAATGGTAGACATTTTAATACAGGGTTCTTACACCTCTTCCTTGGAAACGAATTGGAAATAGAACAACTTCAGTGACATTTTGATCTCATTGAAGTTTTCACTCTGAATATTCTTTCTTCGCTTGTCCATTGCATGGTTAAGGCCTGCTTTACATTTGCATTTTTAACAACGCGGCAAAAAAGCTCTTCTAAAGATGTGTTCAGACATGCGTTTTTTTATCGCTGAAGTAAAAATTCAATGTGTTTTCAGCGATAAATAAACGCAAGTGTAAACGCATTTTAAGAAGAGCTTTCTTCCGCGCTGTTAAAAATGCAAGTGTGTAGCAGGCCTTAACCATGCAATGAATGAGCTAAGAAGTTGCTAAGGAAGAAGTGTAAGCACCCTGTAATGAAATGTCTATCATTATAATTTTTTCCTTTATTCACTGCCTTTTAGTAAGTAAAATCACGGACTTAGCTCTAAGAATAACCTTTGCGCAATGACCAAAATAATCACCCTCACTTTTTGCTTACCTGCTCTTATAGTTTTTACGTGTTATTAGTACAATAAGAGGCGGAGAAAAAGAGACCAAGATACAGTCTTTTCGTCCATTGGCTAACGATTCACAAGTATTGGAAAATACGGAAACATTTTTTGTGGCCCATGCTGTATAGTTTGCTCAAATAGATATAAAGTCTCAAGACTTGTGAGGTACAGTTTATATATTAATGAATCATTTTATTGTCCTAACTTGATAGATTTAAATATTTAATTTATGATTTGCAGTTTTAGAGGATATCGCTAGGGTTATGCTCTTCAACTACGAGGTCTTAGATTTTTGTGTTAGGTAGGCTCGTAGGCTTCATTTACTATCACCTCTTCATTTTCCTCTTCCCTCCGTGAGTACAGCCACAGGTGCTTGTGTCCCGTTTTGTCACATTCCTTGGTAAGTGACTGCATTCACGGAGTAGCTTTTCTGCATCCATGAGCATTGTCACCGACGGTGGTAAGTGACTTTGTTCATGGAGCCACTTTTCTATCTGACTGCTTCTTCTAGTCCCTTGTACTTAATTTCCTTTTGACGTCAGCGATATGGCCTTTGGTTCCGAAGCAGACGTTAAACCCCTACTAAAATTAAATTAATTTATGATTTGAACAAAAATGACTGTATTGAAGCTAGTTAATTAATTTTTGATAAAATCTTTAACAGATTTTATTCATAATTGTAAAATATCTATTATCTACTTGGCAGATCAACCGAATCATTATGTTTGGAGATCAGCACTACAAGACTGTTAGTAGTGAAGTGATGGATAATAATAAGGCTTTCACGTTTGCTAGCAGATGTCACGTCATCACTAGATTAGGAATGACAGTCAAGAAAATGAAGAATTTCATTGATGACTTCATTAAAGAGAATGGTATTGATGTGCTCTTGGAAACTCTTTTTGTCTTCACCATATGCTATGATGATTTGATCGAGGTGCGTCAATTAGTGTTAGCCATGTATCATTTATTTCACTAGGTATTACGAATTTCAAAATTTTGCATCTATACATTCAGAAATTTTCATACATTGTAATTAATTCTTATAGCTACAATCTACTTGGAAGATATTATAGTGTAGTGTGTTTACTCCTATGGCTCTATCTAGTTGAAGATATTATAGTGTAGTGTGTTTACTCCTATGGCTCTATCTACTTGCTGTCTCTGGTGAATGGGAGAGAAGAGTATAGTGGTTTTTTGAAGAAAAATCCTATTGGTTTTTATTGGAATATTTGGTTTTTATATGGAATTATTAAATAATAATTAATTAATTTCAAGATCATAACTTAATTAATTATTTAATGCAGAAGCTATGTAACAATTTACTACCAATTCGTGAATATTCCTTAGCTGCTAGTCTACTTAAGATCATCAAAAAATTCAAAAATTAAGGTTTAAATAGATTCAAATACAGCTAGATTCAAATATTTCTTGAATTCTTATATTTCCACTAGTGTAATTGCATGTTAAAAATAACTGGTCTTCAATAGTAAATTTTTACCCATTGTTAGGTTATTTTTAGTGAATTTTTCAAAATTATGACTTTTTTCTTGCACTTTTATATTTTTTTGTCTAACGCACCTGTTTGAGCTCCAATATATCCCTAATCCCTATCAATAGTTGTAAATATTAACTTTCCAACCTATAGCAAAGTAGTCCATCTACATTTTTTGTACAAATAATTTTTTTGTCAGGTGGGGCCTTTGAGGGTAAAGGGCAAAGTAAAAGAGGGTAACTGCTCTTTTTCATTAAAAAAAATTAAATTTAGTACACCTAGAAAGATTGCCTAGCTTATTCTGAACAAAAAAACATGCTATAGCTAGTTTTTGTTCTAGGTCTTCTAATAAGAAAGTTATGACCTTTTGAAAATGGTGATGTCAAGCCATTTTGCCCTTTTTTTCAAAAGTTCACAAGATCATAACTTTTGACCTATAAGAGCTAGAGAGCTGATATTCTCAAAATAGAGTTTTTTGGGCACAAGAACCCTTTCTACCAACTTTCATGCAAATCTGAGGGAGTGTGGTGTTAACCCTTGGTCCACTTGTCCTGGAATGCCCCCATGGTTTTTCTTAGCTTGGTTTAAACCAAACCACCCGGTTTAGTATTTTAAAACGTGTAATTTGAATCCGAATCAAAGAATTTTGAATCATGCGTCTCTTTGTCCCTGAACTTTTGTAATGTGTATTATGTAGCTATTATTTTTATTCTGCCAAGTTTAACATTTTTAAAATGCAACTTAGTGCTAAAGCTATGCTTTTTAACTACAAGGTCTTAGATATTTGTGTTAGGTAGACTTGTAGGCTTCATTTACTATCACCTCTTCATTTTGACTGCATTCATAGAGTAGCTTTTCTGCTTCCACAAGCAGGTCGCTGACTTGTTTTAGGTGACTATCTTCATGGAGCTACTTTCCTCTCTGACTGTTTCTTTGAAGTCCCATGTATTTATTTCCTCTTATTGACAGCTACAATATCCTATATGTATATTCAGAGCAGATGTTAAAATCCATTAGCTTATGATTAATTGATTTTTCCTTGTCCAGATGTGAACTCTTAATTATTTAGGTGTTTTTCATTCCAGGAATCAAAAGAATTGTTGGATGGCAAGAAAATTATTAGAATGAAATTCAAAGGAGAGGCGAGTGGAAGAACGGATTCTCAATGGGTGTCTGTGGCAAAGAGAATTGTTAAAGATTTCAAAGATTTAATATTTATTAAACATCCTAAAACAGGGGCAGACATTCAATTGACAGCTTTGATATTGCCAATGATGCCTGTATTTTTAGTAGATAAATTTCATATCTATAATAATATTCTTCAGATATCTCTAGAAGCACTCAAACCTATTGAGCATGAATTACTTGATATGATGTGTGATATAAAGCATATGAGAAGTGTATTTGAGGAGGAATTTCTTGATATGAATGTTAACTACGTTAATCTGTTCACTTCTCCGAATGAATCAATTCCTGCAAATTTGATCATTCAAAATGACGTACATAGCCGTAAAGGTGAAGAAATATATTGCAATTCAGTGAGACGTTACCTGAACCAGATTATCTGTGCTCTGATTGAAAAGCAACCAAAAAGTACATTCATCTTGTCAAAGTTTTTTGTTGTTGCTGATAATATGTTTGGTTGTGTTAGTGAGAAATGGACTCAATCATTTTCTCAACTGATGCCCATATTCCTGACATGTGACCTTAGCTTACAGAACCTCCCCAGTGTCCTTTCGAAAGCGGTACATGCCCCAGACTCTATTTTGATATGTCCACCAATATCTGATATTATCACTAAACGGATTGTTGATGGTTGTGACGTTCATTCGGAAAAGCCTCTGCTGTCGTTTGATAGGGAAGCTGTTATTTCTCCTTACGATTATGTTTCAAAGTTCATGGAAGCTGTCAAAAGAGGTACTAGAGCTTTCAAATCATTTGCTCAGATATTTATTGCCCCAATAATACCTGGCATCCTAACTGTACCAAAAAATAATAGTGCAAAGTGTAATTGCAATATAAGTGAGACTATCTTGATTAGTTTCCAAGGTTACCTGCGTAAAATTAACATCCTATTGAAAGAGCAGTGTTTCCTTCACAATTTGTGTTTTTTTGAAGACAATCACCACTATTTTCGAATCCTATTTAAAATGAGAGATGGTAAGGAAACTTATGAAGATATGTTGTTACGCTATTTCTCAAAGAGAACGATTGACTTGTACTTGATGGATTTTCCTCACATAGCAGTAAAAGATCTCTCAAAGTCTTCTCGCATGGAAATCCTAACCCACAATACCATGAGCTCAGATTTGAGTAAAGAAACTCACTCCATTGCCATGATGAAGCTATTGAACTCTACAGATGGGGCTGCAAAAGAATTCTTAATCTGTAAGATATTTATTCCTCACTGCTCAAGAAAGAAAGTGAAGGACAGACTAACTTCTAAAAGGGATTGTGAAGAGGATGCAACTGAAGGAGAAAGGAGAGAGAAAAATATCTCACGGGATCAAAGGTGTGTATAAATATCTCTGAGTATTAATTTAATATATCCCTTGTTTTAGGTATTATAATGAAAATATTCAATTACTTGCAGCTCCAAGCTTGACAGACAAAGGGAGTCTGGCTCCTCCAAAAATCGTAACAAGTCTCCCTACAGAAGTGGCAGATCTCGTCGTTCAAGAAGGTAATTTTATATTGGCTATTAGATAATATATCGGAACTACCCCCTGTCATTTAATTTAAATATTTTACAACTTAAAATGGATTTCTTTGATTGCAAGAAACCAATTGCAGAAATATTTAATATAATCTGAAAAAGAGAGATTTTTTTTGATTCAATATTTTTTCCTTTATAAACTTTAAAATGATTATAATTTTCTGAATGGATCATTAAAATTTGATCACAATTAAATTCAATCATTTAGCTACAGGAAATATGTAATGCTTCTATTTTAAAATGTTAACAGATGTTTCATGTTGAAGTCATTAATTAGTATTCTACCGAAAAAATCAATAGCTATAATGTAATTCTTTTAAATATTGTGCTAAATAGCTAGCTACTACATGAATGTATGACCGAAGATATTATTTTTCAGTCGAAACAACAAATCTCGTTCCCCGACACGTAAAAGGATAAAAAAGTCTCCAGGACGTAAGAGGTCTCGATCTGTCAGCAATGAAAGAAGTACTGACCATTCACAACGTTGGAACAAGTTTTCATTATTGGGAGAAGACCGTAAAAGAGAAATGGATCCTAAAGACTGTTCTAATAACAAAAGAGATTACGAAAAGCAAACAGAACCCAAACCTGAATTTGAGCAGGAGAGAGACTTACGTTGTAGGTTAACTGGTGGAAGATTTCGGGAAAGCAGGGTTAACAAAAGCCGTGAGAGAGACTTACGACCTAGACGTAGTCGAAGCCATGAGAGAGATTTACAATCCAGACTGGGTCCTAGTCCTGAAAGAGATGCCAGAACTAAATACGATGAAATGGAATCATTAGCTAGTTATGATCGCAATCTTATAAATGAATCTAGAACTAGGTACAATCAGAATTTTGAAAGGGACAATGGACTCAGAAAAGGCAGTAGTGAAAAAGATTCCAGAGTCAGCCCTGGTTACGAGAGGTCACGATTCAAAGATGATAGAAGAATCAGCCCTGTGTACGAGAGGTCACGATTCAAAGAAGATAGAAGAATCAGCCCTGGTTACGAGAGGTCACGATTCAAAGAAGATAGAAGAATCAGCCCTGGTTACGAGAGGTCACGAGTTAGAGAAGATAGAAGAGTCAGCCCTGGTTACGAGAGGTCAGGATTCAAAGAAGATAGCAGTAGAACAGGTAGAAAGAGCAGTCGGGACAGATACTCCCCTAGAAGAAGAGACCAGGATTCTTACTATCGTAGATCAAGGCGCTCTCGTTCCAGAAGCAGTAGATCAAGGCGTTCTCGTTCCAGAAGCAGTAGATCAAGGCGTTCTCGTTCCAGAAGCAGGAATTCAAATGACAGAGAAATCCGGAGCAATGGGTGAGTGAATATTTGCTTAATTTCTATTCACAATTCCTTTCATAATTAAGGATGCTTATAAGTATCTTCTTATTCTATTTTGTAGTCAGCTATTTTAGCGTTCTTCCTAAATATAAATTATATAATGCATTTAATTAGCACCAAGTTAAATTAACGTTCATATGAGAGGCAGGGTTAGAACTGAGGAACGAAAATTTAAGGGAACCCTGTGTGGACAGAATATTTTGATACGAATCTGGTAATCTGTTTCACGACCCTGGTAATATAAATAAATATAGCTATATATAATTACAACAGTTTGCTTCAATGAAAGTAGTTAATAATAATAAGTATAGCTGTAACACAGAGTAAAACTAGTCAGCTTGAACAAACTTTATTTAGTTAGTCAGTAACGGAATGATTTACTGATATACCCTCTCTAATTTTTAATTTTTCCACTCTGACCTGCGCAAACCAATTACATGGGTGTGCCCAAAAAGTTTGTTTCTTCTGTCTAAAATTTTAAAAATTTAATAAACAGAGCATAAGGTTTTGAGATATCGTCTCCACTTAGTAGGTTTCTTTCGATACAGTGCTGCAAGCATAATTTCGTTTAAGGATAAATCTTATCTGATTGGTCGGCAAGAAGGAGGAGTCAACAGGTGGAGGAGCACTAAACAGTTAGTGGTCCGCCTTTGTTGGCTCTCCTCCATATTGGCCTCCTCGCATATAGTTATGAGTTGCATTGAATTACATTTCAAATAATTTGTACTTTGAAACTCAACATGGATGGCTGAAATGTAGTTTGTAATTGTTGCATCTGCTAGTTTGTTCAAACTTTGTTGTACCGCACTCTAAATGAATCATGATTATTAAATGGCCTGGCAGTGAAGTTGGGGGCACGCCCCTCGTTACACTTATTGACCTATCTTCATAACCAATCAATGAGTTTGTAACATTAAAAACAATATCCTAAAAAAACTTATCCGCAAGGAACAATATTTTTGAAACTATATTCTTAGTGGTAGCTATTAACTTTTTAATTTCAAGGCAAAACCTTAGAGGTACCACCCAATTACATTAGATAAATGACAGTGCGAGTTATTTTTATGCTTTACGAACTTTCGACGGTGATATGAAGGTAAGTGCGTAGTGTGCCATATATGGTACAGAGAGTAACTATTAAAATTACAGCTAATGGTCTATTTTTGAACTGCTTTGGATTTCAAATGGTAATCAAGGGTGTAAGTCATGTGTTTCTCAACTTCATTTTTCTGTTTAAAGTTATTTTTATGTTGCATATATTTTTTTATTCATCCTTCACTTTTCTCCAATAGCTATCAATTAAAATGTGTCCAATAAAAAACAAATCTCGGTGTGTTTGCATTATTTCCCTCCTGAAATCCAAGTTCTTAATGTGTTTACGAAAAAGTTTTCGAAACATATCATATAGCCAGCTAGTCTTACTTTGACTATTGTTTTCGTTATTTTTTGTGATAATTAACATCCTTATATTTTTAGCTACTTATTCCTTCATAATTCATGAAAATGTCGGTAAAATAGTAGTAGTGTTCTTAATAATTCTCTATTGCAGGTTGATGAAATTTCATAAATTAGCTATATCTTTTTATTTATGTTTTATGAACTCAGAATGAAACTGTTGCCCATTGGATTACGGATTATAGTTTTTTTCATTTGTATCATATTTTAACGTTCCTAGCAGTTTCTTATGATAGCGCTAGGGTTATGCATAATGCAATGAGCATTGTCACAGACTGGGGGTAGGTGACTTTGTTCATGAAGTCACTTTCATTTCTGACTGGTTCTTCTAGTCCCTTGTACTTAATTTCCTTTCGACGTCAGTGATATGGTTTACTTTAAACCCCCAGGTACCCCCTTCTAAATATCTTTTCATCTTCCAAGATATTTAACATCTTTATTTTTTGTTATCTTATTGATCTATTCATACTATCAGTCATCCAATTAGTTATTGATTGGTTTCCATCGACTTTCCAGCAGCTATTTTAATAAATATGTTTGCATTTCGCCTCTTATTTTCAGTACCAAGGGTTATTCAAGGAATGCTGTTGATGAAGCTTCTATTTTGAAAGCAGACTTGGCCAGTCTCGCAGTTAGTCACAATGACGAATGCCGGTATTACCTCAGAGTACCCAATTTACACCCGACGTACATGAAGGAACTCAACCTGTACATGGGCAAACCCTCTTCACTGAATGCTTTTTCTAATGGAGTTCCGGAATCAGTCATCAGACAGGAATTTACAGCAGGTTGGGTTACTCGAATGCAAGAAATATTTGAAGAGGAGTGGCAGCGTAAAAGGAGAGAACTAATTGAAGCTCACAATGCCAAGTATAAGAAGTCAGGTAGTTTAGATAGGAGTCATTCTATAAGTGTTAGTAGTCCTCCGATTAGAGTAGGTATAAAAGATTTTAGTTCTGTTCAGACTCATGGTTCTCCCATAAATACTCAACAAGCGGTTCCTGTAATTCCTGCTTCAAATTTGGAAAGTAATTTTGTTTCGTTGGCCTCATCTTATAATAATCCTAAACCGCCTACTGTAAATACCCAGAAAGTGCCATCACCTACAGTCGATTCTGGAAAAGATCGCTATTCTCCTCCTAACTGGGAGGATTTGGATGATGAACCTCAATCACGCAAATCGCCAGTCGCTGAAAATTCTTCTGTAGCATGTGCTGAAATATCTCCTGAAAATAAGCTCATTGAGTATAGTTCATCTTCTGAGGAAGACGAAACAGTCATTGCTGATGCAGATGGCCCTAATGTTGTACAAATTTTAAAGACTTTGAACGAGATTGGTAGTAAAGTTGGTCCCCTTGGTCCTGCTATTCCAATTTTACTTGATAAGGCAAAATCAGCTGAAATTAATAAGGTTGATCCCATATCCTTGATTGACGGAGAAGATTTAATGCTTCTTGAAATGATTTATTTGAAACTCTCATCTATTGTTGAAGCTAGCACAACATCATTCGTTGAGAAAATTATAGTACAAGAAGCGTTATCTCAACTTACTCCACTAATTGAGGTCTTGAAAGGACCCAAAAAATTGACTTCTGCTCAAATCAGAAAGTGGGCGGATGCTACTTACGACAAAGAAATTGCTGAAACAGTTATGATCTTGAAAGAAAATGTTAGGAACAGTGGGATTGCAGAGGACGTGTATGTTGTGTTTGAGAAAGTTAAAGAGCAACATGAGAAAATGAAACGGAAATTGGACCGCGCTTCTAGAATCAAGCAGAGAAAATTGAATCCTAAAAGCAGTGACTCTGAATTCAAACCACCGAAATCTTCTAATTTGTCAACAGGTGCAATTGATGTAAATTCCTTGATGTCTCTCGACTTGAAAAGTCTGCTCGATAATGTGGGTTCTGTGATCTCCAACCAACCTAAATTTTCAAAATTAGAGCCAACTCAGTCTCGTCAGAATATTTCGTCAGTTGTTAGACATTCTTCCTTCACAGTTCCACCTCCTGTTCTTGAAAGAGTAAACAGACCTGCTTCCCGCACAGTTCCACCTACTGCTCTAGAAAAACTGAACAGACCTCCTCCAAATTATATGAATGATAACGTGTACTCCAAAACTAATCGAACATCAAGCATGTCAGGTAGCAAAAGTTCTTCTTACACGTCCTCTCGCTCTACTCGCAAACCTCGACCTGCACCAATCACTGAAGATGATTTGTATCGTGTGGGTTATAGCCGAACTGGAAAAAGGTCTGAAGTTCATAATGAACAACCTTCAACTCAGGGTAGGGAGCTGAATAGTCACCTCATTGACCATTACAAATCACATGCTTCCAGTCAAAAACATTCCGATCTATTGGACGATCTGAGAAATACTCTGTACCTAGAGAATTCGCCATCTACTTCCTCCAGCAATTATGGGTCTAGTTCCACAAACATTCCTAAACCACGTGAATCGAGCAGTAGTAGTACATCCAAACTGAAATTCAGAATTCAAAATAAAGGCAATAACCCTTGGTCTGCTGGTAGTACATATAATGAACAGAACGAACATGATCAGTATTGATTATCCCTTGAGAACTGTGGGTCTTTAGAGAACTATTATTCTTTCATATGCTTCATTGCTAGATTTCTAACATCAATGTTCTAGACTTTAATGCACAGCTAGTGTAATTTCTGTTAATAGATTTAGTGTTATTTAGGCATTAAATGTATGAAGTTGATAAATAAATGTCTTTGAGTTTTCAATCATTGAACTGTAAATCTTACTAAGTCTTCAAGTCTTCTAAAAAATAATTAATAGTTTTTACCCAAAGATTGTACTTGTGGATAGTTATTCTTCTTAGTGTCACATTGAATATGATGATAAACATGTTATCGTTGTACAACTAACTCATTGGCCTCCTTCAAGTTGAAACGGAACATTTTTACTATCGTTTTCAAATCATCATAATTTCGTCTCTAAATTCAAAATTTTACTTATTATTTTAACTATATATTAATCTTTATAATAGTTTCTTTTGTTTCTGTCTGTAATGGAAGTATAATAATAATACAGTTGCTATCTTTCATTCCACCAATATAATAATTGCTCTATAAACATAGCTGGTGAAAAAAAGCCACACAAAAATCCTTTCGGACGACAGGAGCTTCTGTGGTAACAATTTATGTCTTCAGGTTGATGAAGAGGTACGTAACGTGTTACTATCTAGCTAACTGATATATGATGAATAAACCTTGTTTATAGAGTTTCTGGCACAAATTGCTGATGAATAAAAGTGTTTTTCACATTTTCAAATATTTCGCAGGTTTGACTGATACGCCTGTTCTGGTACTCTGCTGCTTCTCTGCAACTGACGGAGAAGATCAATCAATTTGGATAAACGGAGAGAGGACGAATTGCTATCAACAGGGCTGGAGTTTACATGAGTTGATAGTGGGATCAATATTAATTTCTATACTTTCTACTGAAAACATGTTTCTGAAAATAGAAATCGACATAAGGATTGGTTACTATCGGACTTTCCAATTTATTTTAACTTATAAGACCCTAAGATCTTCCCATTGTTTATATCTTGCCATTGAAATAAAACTGATTAATTTGAATTTTTAGAACTTTTCTTGAAATTTTCATTATTTGATCAAGCTATTAAACATTTATCTAATTATAATTCCATTTATTATTTTACATAAACACCAAAAGTATCTGTTATTCTCTTTTTTTTCTTCTGTATTTCATTGTTTATGACATTTAATCACAAGTTATATCATGAAGTGTGCAGTACAACAAACTAGCGGATGTACCAAACTAGATAACGGACATATAAGTTGAGATTCAAAATAAGCTTCATAATATATAAATAACTCGACAAAGATGATAAAAATAAATGAAGATTACTTGAAACTTTCAACTTAAATGGCCATATGTAATTGGTTGTATCCGCTAGTTTGTTGAACTGCAAACTTCATGATTGTTTTATACTTTTATTACCTGACAAGTGGGTTTGGGGGGCGGCACACACACACATATCAGTACCTGATTTCAAAATTAATAAAATGAAGGTCTCACGCTCGGCATTAAGGGGCGTTTACACCGGTACACATCATTACAATACGAATTTTATAAAAATAGTAGAGATATTTAATTCTTTGATAATATTACAGATTTTGAATACAGTGAAACTCCTGAGTTCATAACTCAGTCACTTCATATTTTTGGTGTACTATAGATAGTTTTCTATGATTAAAATCCTAAGAAAACCATGGTTATTGAAGGATAACTTGGCGTGTATTATTAGAAAATACTTCAAAACTGAAGTGTATTTCATATTTCAGGTCTTTCATTTATGCTCGAGTGCTTCATAATTCAGGAGTTGTACTGTGTTACCTAAGTAATATATTATAGAAGCGAATATTTGAACAATATTTATAACATCTACGATAGGATATTAGTCACTGACGCGTACCAAACTGAAACACAGGCAAGTGAGTGACACTCAGCAGTGCGGGCATAAAGTATACGTGTGAACACTTTACTGAAAAACAGTGTCACACACTGTGTTCGAGAAGCGATTTGGGCACACACCAGTGGCACACTTGTGTGCCCGTGTAAACGCCGCTTTAGGGGGGTTAGAGGGGTTCGAAAACGCGCGGTTCATTCTTAAGAGTGTACAACTCAGTAAATTGCGTGGAACATATATATTATAGGGAGATGCGGACAAAGTCTTTAGACATTTTTAATGTGCTATTTGGGTAATGGTGGATAAACAGAATCGATTGGAAAAGACGTTCATCTCAACAATTAGTGTGAATAACGCGTACTAGTCTTACGTAGAAACTTAGTTTCCATGCTCTCTTGAGTGACGAAACAAAGTCTGTCTTCAAGATGTACTTCATTGATGTCTGATCGGGAGATTTCCTTGTTTCTAAAGGTCCTTGTCGTAAAATAGCTGCAAATGGTGGACCATACTGTTGGAAAATGAAACGCTTGTTTACTAATTATTTGTTGGCTTCTTTAATTTCAGGATTGAAAATCATTTCGATGTGCGAATTTATGGTTCAGTCGTTAAACAGAATTAGGAGAGAATTAATTTTTTTATTTCTCCGCGTGAAAACAGTTATGAATCTGGAAAGTCCACAAACTTATTATCCTAACATTTTGACTGTTGAATTGTGCCTCGACACTTAGCTACTAATTTTTCATTAAAATAAAACTCGGGTACTTGTATAGAAAAATATTTTCTGTAGCTATTTTTGTAGGTTTTACTTATACGTTTTTAAAACACCTTCATTGGTTCGAAGTTTGTATAGATGTAATGAGTTCCACTACCTGAAACTTTAACATTTATTTATCTTGCCGAATTTATTTGTGAAAACATAAAGTGTAGCTAATTATAAAACGTTTCTCCAAGGACATTGCACCCTTTATATATTTTTTAGAAGATTAGTGCTAATAAATAATGTTTAGTTATATTTCTTCCTTTTGTAAGTCCTATTTATATTGATAACGTATTTACTACGCTAGTTATTTAAGCTTTGGTACCTACCTCTAATCACTAGGATAAAATGTATAGATTTCAAGTGAAGAAATTAAAATATTGACTTTGTTTTACTGCTAATGTAGAATCCGTTACTATATTTGTATTGTCTTAAAAATTTACTTAATTTTCGAAGTCACTTTTTAGTATCTTAGATCAATGTAATTTTAATTATATTGTTACTGTTTTAATAATGATAATGATAAGAACAAATTCTAAAATAACAAATTCTAAAGGTTCATTTTTCCAAGAGGAAATTTCTAAAATCTTGACGTCAGCGATATGGCCTTTGGTTCCGAAGCAGACGTTAAACCCTACTAAAATCAACAAAAAATTACCTCTTACAATAATGCTTCAAATTATTATCCATACTAGATGAAGGCAAAATGAGTATGAAGGAAGAAGTCCACTTTCAATGCCTGTGAAGACTGCCGTTGCTACTTAAGACTTCAGCGCCATCTGGTGATGTGCAGATGTACTACTCTTCTCCTAGGTACGGTATACATTGCGATGTAATGTCTCTCTGCTTAACTCAGGTAAGATGTTGCAGCACAGGAGTTAAAATTGAAATATTTGCTATTTTTGTGTTCAATGCGATTATTATATTGAAACAGTGGGTGTAGACTTCTCAAATTCTCATCTGTATTTGACTTTCAAGCTTCAATCTTATTCTATGTTTTATTGTAGGAAACTATTTTTCATTAACGGAATGCTACGTTTGAAGAGAAAGATGGTATTATTTATGAACATTGTCGACGCTTTCAAAGAGAATGACTGATACTTCCATACTTTATTGTTGATTATTTGTTAAATAGAACCTCAAAATTAAAGAATTTTTGGTTATAATGATTTTTTTTCAGAGTGCCGCTTAAGAAAAGGAGGATCATTTATTTAGTAATATTCCATTTTTGTTGATAAGGTAAGTAATTTTTTCTATAAAAATATTATAGACATAAAAATATTTATGGTATTCATTTCGAACTATAATAGGTTGAATGTTTATTATTAACTAGAGACATTATTTTAATTATGAGCAACAACAAAAAAGAGGCTTCAATACCTTTATCTGGAAATTTAAAATTCTTCAATCATTTGGTCCTATTGGAGAAATATCTGCTGTAGCTACATGGTTAACAATACAGGCACACTATTTTACCCAATAAAATACAATGGTGTAGAACCCTTCCCACTCGAAATTAAGATGGTTCTGCATTTCTGTTGAATCTAAAAGGTTGAATTTGGTGTAGCCGCCAGGACCGAAAGGTTTAAATCAAATGAAACGTTGAAGTTAAGACTTCAGAAGTCATGTAACAGTAACTTTTATTCTAAGAAATGCTATGGTTCTTAAAGTAGTGACATTTTTTAATGACCAAGGCAAGTAACCAGTACATACCTTTACTTTTAGTGTGCCTAACTAATTATTCAATTCATGAACATAATGGGCTTTGAAGTACAGTGAAACTCCTGAGTTATGAAGTAATGGTTTCTTCATAACTCAGAGACACTGATAGTTTTCTATGATTAAAATTTGGGAGAAAACGATGGTCTCTGAGTGAGAGCTAGAACGAAATTCATGGCGCATATCGTTTTCTATAATTTAAATATAGAAAATACTTCATAACTCAGGTCATTCATTACTCGAGTGCTTCATAACTCATGAGTTTTACTGCACTCAATACTGAGTGAGTTATTTAATGGTGACGCAGGACTCCTCAGATATTTCTACAAAAAATATTTCTTGAAGGTAAGTAGCAGTGTTGACTAAATACGAAATAACAATCCATTCATTCTGTATAAAAAAGTAAAAACATTTCACTAATGTTCTCAAGTATTTAAAGTTTTTCCCCTAGCTAGGCCTCAGAGTCTGCTATTTCCTCCATATCAGCCTCCTTCTCTTCGGGCGGTCTGAGGTCAATGGCGAATTTCTTCGGTTTCTTAAGTTTTCCTTTTACCTGAAGTAAAAGACGTTGATTAAAATAGTAAAAATCTGTTAATAGACGTTATGTTTATAAAAAGTCTATACGACCAATTTTTATTTAAGTATTCATATTCTATGCGTGCTTGAAAATAAAATTCAATCGTATTTTACTCTTTTTCTCTAATTTGATGTCAATAGACTTTTATCATTATAACTTCCATCAATCTGATAAATTTTCTCTAGTTATTAACTATTATTTGGAAAGGTAAGTATGCATTATTTGAAGTCACTAGGAGAGATGAAAATGACAAGTTGTCACTCAAATGTCTAAGAGAGATGACAAGTTGTCACTCCATTCTCTAAGAGAGATGACAAGTTTCTTACCTCTTTGGAGAACTGTTGAAAGGCCTGTGCCAGGGCAAAGGTCAGTTGCCTGGCATTTTGTCTGGAGTCGCATACGAAGGCGTGGCAGTGAAATGGGTGGGTGTTAGTCACAGCGTCTTCCTTCACCACAATCATGGCGAACACCCTCGTGTACACCAAGTCCTGGACACCATAACTGAACACAAGCAGAAGAGGGAAGATGACTTGGTGAAATAATTACTAGGGCGAGTTACGAATTATTGGCCTATTCTACATCTTCGGTCATAGGCTCATAGCTACAGGGTGGGGCGTAAGTTTGGAAGCAAATGAAAGTGCATATTATAATCCAACGAAAAATATATTTAATAATTTACAGTCATGTATTATTACATAAGGGTTTTATGAATTCAAAAATCATAAATTTATTCAAAATGTCCCCCCCCCCCTGTTTTTAATAACAGCCTCAAATCTCCTCCGAACTCCTCCTACTGCGGCACGCAACTGTTCTTGTGAAATTTCCTTCCATGATCTCTGGAGCGAACGCTTTAAATCATTCACACTGCGATGGAATTTACCACAGGCCTTTGATTCAAGAATGGACCATACCGAAAAGTCCATAGGATTAACATCTGGGGAGCAGGGAGGCCACATTTATTTGGACCAAAACCGTGGAAGATGGTCATGGCACTAGTTTTGAGTGACATTTGCAGT
This sequence comes from Caprella mutica, assembly GCA_947561585.1. Classification (NCBI taxonomy): domain Eukaryota; kingdom Metazoa; phylum Arthropoda; class Malacostraca; order Amphipoda; family Caprellidae; genus Caprella; species Caprella mutica. The sequence continues at coordinate 85,332 of CANNZV010001964.1, forward strand.
ATGTGAAGTCGCGCCGTCTTGCTGAAATGTCCATAGAGTGTCATTACCGAAGTGATCCTTAGCTGACTCCAACATTGGCGTCAAAATATTCTCAATATAACATTTAGTATTGATTTTGGCGCCTTGTTCCACAAAAATTAAAGGAGATCTCCAAGTTTCTGAAACGGCGGCCCAGACCATTACTGAAGCAGGTTTCATGGTTCTGTGGACAGTTTTTTGGTTGTATGGGATGTCTTTTGCACTTTTACCAATTATTCTGTCATTCCTCCGGTTGTGAGCCATTTCCACTGTGAAATTTTTTTCGTCAGACCAAACAATTTCACCAGCCGTGCCAGACTTCAATTATCTCAGAAGTGCTTTTCTTCTCTCCAATCTCTTTTTCTTTACAGCTTCTGACAGAGTGTGTCTCTTTTGGAGGGTGAAAGAGGACATCTTTAGGTCTTCTTTGACAACTCTTCTCATTGTTCTGGGACTCACATTAGCTGTTTTGGCTAACAATCGTATTGACCTTTTCGGGTTCCTCCTGATCTTCTCTCGGGCACATTTTATCAGTTGTTTGGTGCGTTGTGAGCGTGGTCTACCACTTCTTGGACGATCAGTCAAGTCTCCTCTCTCATTAAAACGCTTCACACACTTCCAAACAGTCGATCTCGCTATTGAGAGAGTCTTTGGAATGACGGAATCTGACTTCCCGGCACGGTGTAGAGCATCAATGGCTTCTCTTTTGTCTGACATTTTTGAATTGACTAAATTTTTGTAAAAAATAACACTGCCACGTCATAATGTAGTGTCTCTACTATAGTTCAAACCCTATCACCTACTTAGGAACTTATTTTTAAGAATTATATTAATGTTTGAAAAATTGCTTCCAAACTTACGCCCCACCCTGTATAAGAAAGAACAATATAATAATTGTTTAAATTTTTTTTAGATAACCGAAGAAGTGAAACAGACCGATAATTCGTAATTTATATAATAAAAAAAAATCCAACTTCCGACTTTACAGTCACCTTCCAAATTTTCTTCTATTCCTTTGTTCGATCTTTAGAATATCAAATTAATATTAATAAAAAATGCAGGAAGATAAGTAAATCTAGGTTAAAAATGGTAATTTCTGGTGCATATAAATGATGTTTGTTTGTTTCGATCATTACAGAAGATATCAAAACATATTTAGTGATTCACAGATAAGTTTTTATCTGAGAAGATGAATATAACCACCAGCTGTTATATTTCTAGGTATTGTTTTCTCTTGGTATGAAACTGTCGAATATTCTGAAGTAATGTTATTCGCTATTAATATTTTTCTCTGATGTAAATAGATGTCAATGACCTTTATTATCTATTAAAAAGACAGCAGGTACGCTTTAGTTTTCACCTTAACATATTATTAAAGTTATTAAATGTTGAATGCAATTATAGAGATAGGTAATTAATAATTTTTATACGGAATAGTTTAACATAATATGATGGATAAAAATTAATTTGTTGATTATATGAAGCGTTTCTGCTGAAATCACTCACTGGCAAATGTTTGATTTTTAGTTAACCCTTTTTCGACCACCGTTCTTTGGGGAGGACATTAGAAAACATCACATGATGTTTAAATGGATTCCGTATAATAATATTATAATCTAGCAATAATAAATGTGGGCTATGTCACAATGATTGTAGGTTATGAGCCATCCTAAGTTTTTCGCAAATTAAATTAGACTTCATAAAAAAATAAAATGGAAAGTTTTTTTTTAATGACAGTAGTCTGACACTTAAAGTACTCTGAGAATGAGGGTTTATCTATATATTTCCAATCTGAACTAGAAATTTATTATATATCTATCTCGACACTTTTCGAGTACTATGAGTGTCTCAAATTTAGGACCTTCCCCAATTATGAAATATCAGAGGATGAAAAAAAGAAGTATGCAAAGTTTGGCTTTTCTTATTCTCTATTCATTAGAACTAAGGTAACTGATTATAAAACTGCAAACAATGTCAAATTTGGTTCTATAGTTTTATCATATGTAATTTAGGATTTTTTTTTTCCGTTTTTCTTCTACCCTCTCAATTTCAAGTGAAGAAAAAGTCCAATTATCCAATAGGCTAACTAGATCCGACAAATTCAAAACAAAAACAAAGCTGATTCCAAGATAACCATGGATCCATAAAGGAATCCAAGTACCTAATTAAGTATTTCTTACTAATAGTTTTCATAAATAACATTTTTCTGATCTAGAGAAATGTTAATTTTAAAAAACCTTCAATTTGAATAGGTATATACGAGAGATACCTACTAAGTATTCATACTTTTTCTTCGGTTCTAGGTAAATTGCTCGAAAACAATTGCTCGAAAAACAATTGCTCGAATAAACAAAATTGCTCGAATTATAAAATTGCACGGTTTTCTATTGTATAAAAAACAGTTATTCATGAAGTGGAGCTGCACCTAATAATCCTTGTTTCTTTTTAGCAATTGATCATTAATCATTCTATAAATGATTTTTATTATTACTCTTTCTGCATAATTTTTTTTAGACCGATGTGTCATCTCGTATGTAACATGTTAATTGGAATCATGTGGTGAATCACTATTATTCATGTTTTTTATTATCATAAAAACCCGAAAAAAATTGTAATTTATTAAAACTCTGCCATAAGTTAGAGTTATTTCACCTATTTAGGTGCCAATACAGATTAGCTAGTAATAAATAAGTTTTCGGGTTTTATGATAAAAAACATGAATAGTACTGATTCACCACATGATTCCAATTCACATGTTACATACGAGATGACACAAACGGTCTAAAAAAAAAGATTATGCAGAAAGGGTAATAATTAAAATCATTCACAGAATGATTAATGATCAATTACTAAAAAGAAACAAGGATTGTTAGGTGCAGCTCCACTTCATGAATAACTGACTTTTATAAAATCGAAAACTGCAATTTTATAATTCGAACAATTGTTTTTCGAGGGGTCTAGGAAAATTGATCGCACAACAATTTATCGAAAGCAATTGACCGAATGGAAAATTGATCGAAAGGAAAATTGATCGCACAACAATTGATCGAAAGGAAGATTGATCGAATAGATCAGCTTCATTTTTTTCTTCCATCTGTGAGTGCAGCAACTGGTGCTTAGTGTCTCTTTTTGTTACATTCCTTGGTAAGTGACTGCACTCACAAAGTACTCACTTAACACTTCGTTCATGAATCCACTTTCCTTTCTGACTGCTTCTTCCTATCACTTGTATTTAATTCCCTTTTGCCGTCAGTGATATGGCTTTTGGTTCCGAAACAGACGTTAAACCTATACTAAGTTAATTAATTATTTAACTTTCATATCACAAGTTATCTAGAACTACCTAAATTCTAGAACTAAGAAAACTTAAAGTTCTTCAAATTATAATATATTTCAAATCATATAATTCTCTGTTATAGAAAAACAGTTGATTGAAGAAATGTTATACATAAATTATTATTATATATTATCATTGTATAAATTATTATTATTATATATAAATCATGGTAACAAGATCTACTAGCTGTAATATATTGCAAGTAAGTTTCTCTGGCAATCCATGGTTTTAGTTATCATTGTCAATTAGTGTAAATAGATCCAATATCATTTTCGTTCAATTTTGATTCGGTCAATTCTCCATTCGATCAATTGTTGTGCGATCAATTTTCCATTCGACCAATTTTCCATTCGGTCAATTGCTTTCGATAAATTGTTTTCGGTCAATTGCTTTCAATCCATTTTCCGGATCAATTTTTAGAGCAATTGTTCTTTCGAGCAATTTACTGGCTACCTTTTTCTTCTTATGAATCTTAGAAAGAGTGCAAATTTAATGTGAATATTTTTTATATTTGATTGTGAACAGAATACTTGATTTATTTCTTTTCTGATAACCGTTATATAAACCTTAGCTCTACAAATTTAAAGCAATTCCATATTTTTTAAATTGAGAGTGGAGAAGACCTTTAACGGTCACCAATTGTTCTAAAATGACAGACTTTAAAAACAATATTTTGTTGAAGTTGAATATACCTATTCGATTAATAAATTATATTTCAAACATCCACTTCATTAATATGGATATTTTTTTCAAATAATAAAAAATAGAGTAGCTAAATGCACAAAAGCAGATGAAAATACTAAAGATCTAATTTTTGATAGGAAGTGAATCTATTCAAGCAGTGTACCGTGTCATTCGAACTGAGACACACGGTACACTTTAATTTAAAGATCCTTCCTAGCCACCTCCTTATTGAAATTTGAGTATCTTTTTGTAACTTTTAAATTACTTGGATTTGATTTATTATCATACATATAAAAAAATCTGTTTTAATTCAATATAGATCCAATGAAATAAATTTTGTTTGAATCTGCGATAAATTACTTTTCTTTCGATAACGCACAATTTTCTATAGTGTTGTTGACTAAAATTTCCCACCCTAATTTTATTTGTATTTTAAATTTTAAACATATAAAAAAATACTATTCACCTGATTACTTCAATGGGGTAAAATCCTCCATGGAAGTCCTTATTGATGTTCTTAGCCATTTCCCCCACTTCCACCCCCTTGTCTGTGACGGTGAGTCTGAGGAAAGGTAACGTCTGCCCTGGCTTGAGGTCCTTTGCAGAATTTACCATCTCATCAACCGGTCTGCGAGTGTGCTGTAAAAGAACAGAAACTACACTCCTGGGTGTGTTGAAATAGAACAGAAACTACACTCCTGGGTGTGTTGAAATGGAACAGAAACTACACTTCCGGGTGCGTCTCGGAATTACAAATGGCTTCTCAATATGACCGTTATATAGTTTGTCGTATCCGCTAGTTTGTTGTACTGCACACTTCATGATTGTTTAATTATCTGGCAAGGAAGTTAGGGGTGCGTGCCTCCTGATATATCTAACTTTTAAGCTTTTATTTATACCTCAGACCGAAAGTTCCGAGACCGAATTTCCCCTCAAATCTCATGTTAAATAAATATCAAAATTACTAATGTTAAGAGTCATTCATAATTTCATTTCCTTTCTATTATTGTTCTTCAATAAAAATATTATAAAACTACCGAAAGTTATAAGAACCATCAACTACACACCTGAGTGTGTTGTGCTATTACAACTACTCACCGAAGTGTGCTGCACGAGAAAATCCTCAACATTCATAATTTCAAAAGCAATTTAGAAGTGGTGCAGTATTTATCTTTAGTTGGTTGGTGGAATAATAAATTAAGCACAATTTATTAAGCATTTTCTATACCTAGCCTTATAATAATCTTACATTTTTGTTATGGTAAGTAATTGAATTTAAGTTTGAAAGGCTGGTTCGGTTACTCTTTTGTTATCTTAAAAATCCCATCTACTCTATTATTATATTTCCCTTTTCATTAGAACTAAAGCTACTGGTCATATAACTGCTAACCATTTCAAATTTGAATCTATATTTTTATTATTTTCCCAATGAATATCAAGGGAATAAAAAGGTCAAAATACTTCTGAATAATTCAAAATCATATTAAAGCTGTTGGACATATCATAAATGGCTACCTGTACCGTTAACTAAAAGAACATTAGGTACCTAAAAGTGTACCTACACAGTATGGTCCACGGGTCTAGGAAAATTTATCGAAAGCAATCGACCGAATGGAAAATTGATCGCACAACAATTGATCGAATAGATTAGCTACTAAACTCAAAGCAAATATATATACGTATATACAACAAAACAAAAGTTGCAGATTATTTTCAATTCTAGTATTTTACATTATTTGATACTTGATGTATCCTTATCCTTTTTTTTGTTAATGTACTAATCTATCATTTCCATTGTCTTTCCATACAGTTTCTAACCAACTATGTACTTCTTCAATATTTAATATGACTTTTGTTTTTGACCTTCGTAGGCTTCATTTACCATCACCTCTTCATCTGGAAGACCCCAGGTGCTCTATCCTGAAACTATCTGTCGTGAATGGAAGAAAAGGGGGTGGCGTTCCTTGGTCCCCCAAATATTTCAATTTGGATTACGTATTGTCTTTTTTTCATTTTAACTAAGTTTATCAATTTTTTTAACGATACTTACACTTTTAGAGGATAGCGCTAGGGTTATGCTCTTCAACTACGAGGTCTTAGATTTTATGTTAGATATGCTCGTAGGCTTCATTTACTATCACCTCTTCATTTTCATCTTCTATCTGTGAGTGCAGCAACCGGTGCTTGTGTGCCTTTTCGTCACATTCCTTGGTAAGTGATTGCATGCATTCACGGAGTAGCTTTTCTGCATCCATGAGCTTTGTCACCGACGGTGTTAAGTGACTTTGTTCATGCAGCCACTTTCCTTTCTGACTGCTTCTTCCTGTTACTTGTATTTAATTCCCTTTTGACATCAGTGATATGGCTTTTGGTTCCGAAACAGACGTCAAACCTACACTAAAGTAATTAATTAATTTTTTTAACTTTCCTTTTCCTAACTATCTAGATTCTAGAACTAAGAAAACTTAAAGTTCTTCAAATTATAATATATTTCAAAGCATATAATTCTCTGTTAAATCAAAATAGTTGATTGAAGAAATATTATATATAAATTATTATTATATATTATTGTTATATAAATTATTATTATATATAAATCATGGTAACAAGATCTACTAGCTCTAAGATATTGAAAGTAAGTTGCCCTGGTAATCCAAGTATTTAGTTATCATTGTCAATTAGTGTAAATAGATCCATTATCATTTTCGATCAATTTTGGTTCGATCAATTGCTTTCGATCAATTTTCCATTCGATCAATTGTTTTCAGTCAATTGCTTTCGATCAATTTTCCGGATCCCATGGACCACATATAAGGAAACCCGAAATCAATTGCTTGTAAGTTTGGAATAAATCAAAATATTGCAATTTTTGTTAGTTGCATTAAGCTCTGAAAAGTGTTTCTCATCACTCTAGCAAATTGGTTCATCACTCTAGCAAATTGGTTCATCACTCTAGCAAATTGGTTCATCACTCTAGCAAATTGGTTCATCACTCTAGCAAATTGGTTCATCACTCTAGCAAATTGGTTCATCAAATTGCTGTCCATATTTGCGACACATTTTTCGCATCTTTCAGGGCTGTTTTGATTAACTCAGGATTATTCTTTAAAACTTCAATTTCACATGTGATTCTATGCCTTTGGTCATCAAAATTATTAAGTGGAGATAAATAGACTTTATTCTATAAATAACCTCACAGAAATAAAATTACAAGGTATGAGATCTGATATTCTGGGTGGCCATTCAATGCTATGTCCAATTGCAATTATTCTGCAATTGTTCGGATTTGTTCCCATAAACAATCTAAATTTCGAAATAATTTCTCAGCTCAAAAGGTGCAAAAAATATAAACAATCATTTTAAGCTTTAGTATAATTTTTACCTAACTTACCTTTTTACCACTGTTTTTCAACACAACGCTGAGAGAAGAAAAATGTTACCAATTTAACGTCATTTGCTAGAGTGATAGAAAAACACTTCTTAACATGATACAACAAAAAGAATTGAAATATCTTCATTCATTCCAAAGTTATAAGCAGTTGAATTTGGGTTTCTTTTTATGTGGTAAATACCTACTTTCCACTAAATTCACGATAACACGTGATAAAGTTCGTATTTAGTTTTTGTTATTTTATTGAATCTAATAGAAATGTCGGACGGTGAAGGTTGAGTGTGAATGTTTTCCTAATTAATTACGAAACGAATACTTGATCTATTTCGTTTCTGTTAACTGTGATATGTTTGTTATATAACCTAATTCTACAAAAGTAAAGCATTTCTAGGTAAATTTAAATTTAGAGTGGAAGGGACCCATAACTTGACCTAGGAAGTCGCTAAAAATAAAGAAAAATTAATATCCAAGAAGAAGGAAGGTGACTTCATGAAGAGAAAAGAGCAACTAATTGGACTGAGATGTGAAGCATAAGACCTAATATCTAGCAAATGGCAAAACTGCAACAAATAAGTAATGCTGTATCATTATGCTCTATGCCGTGTATTAGATTCTAATTTAGTCTCCGTTTTTCTAATGATTAGAAGAACGGAGACTAAATACAACATGTGTAGACTAGTTAAAAATGTCATTCAAAACTAATTATACAGACGAGATAAAATTATAAATTGAATTTAAATATTTTCAACCGATTTGATTGACTATTATTTGAAAATAATTGAAAGAAGTTTAATACTTTTTTCTCTGTAAGTTAAGACTCTGAATGAAATATATTTGAATTTGGAGACTGAAAAGCTTTCAAACTGAGAAATATCATCTCCTGTATGATCTTTTTCGTGTTTACAGGACTTATTGATTCATTTTATTTTTTCTTTAGAGTTACAAGTACAATATTCAAAGTACTTACTGACCGCAATCCTTATCTTCATCATATTCTACTAAAAATGTCTTAGATAAGATAAACAAAATAACTGTAGCTACCAGAAGAAAATTGTGAAACTATGGATCTTTTTAATTACATTCAATAAGCAATACATCTAGGAAGATTGCCTAGCTAATTCTGAACAAAAAACATATCAAACTTTTTGGTCTAGGGCTAATAATAAGAAAGTTATGACCTTTCGAAAATGGTGAGGTCAAGGCATTTTAACCTTTGTTTCAAAAGTTTACAAGGTCATTACTTTTGACCTATAAGAGCTAGAGAGCTGATATTCTCAAAATAGAGTTTTTTGGGCACAAGAACCCTTAGTATAAACTTGCATGCAAATCTGAGGGAGTGTGATGTTAATTTTCATATTTATTGGACCAATAGTCATAAGTACCATTATTCCCCACAGTCCCCATTAGTAAGTACCTTTATTCCACACAGTCCCCTTTAGTAAGTACCATTATTCCCCACAGTCCCCATTAGTAAGTACCTTTATTCCACACAGTCCCCTTTAGTAAGTACCTTTATTCTCCACAGTCCCCTTTAGTAAGTACCTTTATTCTCCACAGTCCCCTTTAGTAAGTACCTTTATTCCACACAGTCCCCTTTAGTAAGTACCTTTATTCCCCACAGTCCCCTTTAGTAAGTACCTTTATTCCCCACAGTCCCCTTTAGTAAGTACCTTTATTCCCCACAGTCCCCTTTAGTAAGTACCTTTATTCTCCACAGTCCCCTTTAGTAAGTACCTTTATTCCACACAGTCCCCTTTAGTAAGTACCTTTATTCCCCACAGTCCCCTTTAGTAAGTACCTTTATTCCCCACAGTCCCCTTTAGTAAGTACCTTTATTCTCCACAGTCCCCTTTAGTAAGTACCTTTATTCTCCACAGTCCCCTTTAGTAAGTACCTTTATTCCACACAGTCCCCTTTAGTAAGTACCTTTATTCCCCACAGTCCCCTTTAGTAAGTACCTTTATTCCCCACAGTCCCCTTTAGTAAGTACCTTTATTCCCCACAGTCCCCTTTAGTAAGTAACTTTATTCCACACAGTCCCCTTTAGTAAGTACCTTTATTCCACACAGTCCCCTTTAGTAAGTACCTTTATTCTCCACAGTCCCCTTTAGTAAGTACCTTTATTCCACACAGTCCCCTTTAGTAAGTACCTTTATTCATCACAGTCCCCATTAGTAAGTACCTTTATTCCTCACAGTCCCCTTTAGTAAGTACCTTTATTCCCCACAGTCCCCTTTAGTAAGTAACTTTATTCCACACAGTCCCCTTTAGTAAGTACCTTTATTCATCACAGTCCCCATTAGTAAGTACCTTTATTCCTCACAGTCCCCTTTAGTAAGTACCTTTATTCCCCACAGTCCCCTTTAGTAAGTACCTTTATTCATCACAGTCCCCTTTAGTAAGTACCTTTATTCCCCACAGTCCCCTTTAGTAAGTACCTTTATTCCCCACAGTCCCCTTTAGTAAGTACCTTTATTCCCCACAGTCCTCCAGCTTCTCTCCTTCCCAGATATTTCACTTCAAAATTTTGTGGGAATTTAACTGTCTGTTGCTCTGCATTTTGATTCTTGGAATCTGTAATAAAGTGAAGACAATTAGACATCTTTATATGAAATGCCACCAAATCGGAAAAAAATAGAAATTTTAGGCATCGAATTTTAGTGATGATCCTGTGACAGTGACTTTGCTATGTTCAAGGGTTGAACAGGAAAAAAAAAAGAAACTCCTTTCATTTTCATAAATGTGTAATGCTCATTTATTTGTTTGAAATAGCTGCTCAGATATTGTTAAAAACTGTATTAACAGCGCCTGGACAAATGCCATCAAGTCCTAAATCTTTTAAGGTCATAAAGTCCTAAAATTCCATAAAGCCCAAAATTAACGTAAAATGCCATAAAGGCCTATTTATATTTTGAAATTATTTTCGTCTATTAAAGGTCCTCTCCATTTTAAGAAAATTCTGGAATTGCTTCAAATATGTAGAGCTAAAGTTATATAACATATAACAGTAAGCAGAATTTAAATAGATCAAGTATTCTGTTCACAATTAATTATATAAGAAATATTCACATTTCGCTTTTTTTTCATTCTGAGATTCATTAGAAGAAAAAGGCCCCATAATTGAGTAAGTATGTTCGTTCGTATGTACATAGTACATACCTATTCAAATACAGAATAGGTATACTAGATCGGAAAAATGTTATGATTTATGAAAACTATTAGTAAGAAATACTTAATTAGGTACTTGGATTCTATATATGGATCCATTATCTTGGAATCAGCTTTGTTATTGTTTTGAATTCAGAGGTGGGAAAAATCTTAAATTACATATTATAATAAAACTATAGAACTAAATTTGAAATGGTTTGCAGTTTTATAATCAGTAACATTAGTTCTAATGAATAGAGAAATAAAAAAATAGAGTGGAGGGGACCTTTAAGTGGTTTAAAATATATCGTTACTTTAATTTCAACGGACACATTCACACAGAACCGGCTACTCTCAGTGATAGAAAATCACTGACCGGTGACGTCCCGGACGGATCACTGACATGTGTGAAGTAGCCTTTACTCTGTACAGTTTCAAAATATCTTTTGTCTAGTACGACATTGGTCTACTAAGAGGGTTTGCTGTAAATTTAAATTTCAAATTGAATTGATTTGCTTCCATGAATTGCGATTTTTAACTTTGATTCACTCTGATGATAAATTTGAATAAATACTTTATGAACTTGATTTATTAAATATTTTTAAAAAGAATTGTTTATTTATTTTTCACAATTACTTAAACGGCCTGAATATATTTATATACTGAAATGCCAATTTACATTCCGTTAACACATATTTATTAGTCCTTTATTATTATTTTAATACCTATTTTAAAGTCTTAAAAGGCATTTCTTTAAGGTCCTAAAATGCCGGGTTCTAGTTCTATCTTTATAAAAATGGCAGGCACTATTGTAACAAAAACTGTCCAAATGCTTGGCGATTCAAGAGGTACTGAACTGTCTCAAAAATAATGACTTCCTTCGAAAGAGAAGGAAAAACGTCCTCAGCAAAGTACAGGTCTGGCCAAAAGTCGATGTTATCCAGTTTCTAAAATCACTGCAGAGCTCAATGAACACCAACAGAACACAGTTTGTACTAATGTGGATTCCAGTTAAATCCTCAAATATGTGTCCAATATTTTTATCCTTTTATATTTTGTTATTGTTTTACCAAAAATACGAACTACTGCATAAATATTCATAGCAAGCTCCAATTATTTTATAAATTATATTACCTTTAGATTTTTAGTTGCCATTAAAAAAATGTCCATCTATTACACATATGTTTTAAGGTATATTCCTAAATGAATATGAATTGTGAATAGCTCTTCTCTATATAAAAAAGTAATAAGACATTGAAGTATAAATTATATAACATGTGTCCAGGAATTTAGAAAATCATGACCTCCAATACAAAATTCCTGATTGAATAAGATGCGTTTATAATTTTTACCAAAAATATTGTAGCTGATTGAGTAACTGTAAAAAGAAGTGAATCTTACTAGTGACCTCTTACCTGCATTATTTTTGTTCGTCTCCAAGTCCATGTTTCTTACTTTGTCTGATAGTTCAGATAGGTTATCTTCGTTATCAGTGGGCGAGAAGAGGGTCTGATTTTTACCTGTAGAGTTCTGTGGGTAATAAAGACAATAAATAACTTGAAAATTTGATATAAGATAGTACAATTTCATGGGTTATATATTTTGTCAAAAAGAATGAGGCACCCTACATAAATAAAATAATTCTACAATTTAAATTTCGCATGTACTACAAATTCATTCACGTACAACAGTCACTGTTGGTTATCACTAAAAAGCTCCGAAAATAAATTATAAAATTTAAGTTTTCTTCTAATGGAGATTATCGGTTAAATAATAGAATAATGAACTTTCAATTAGAAGTCCACGAGGGAAAGACAGATCTATGTTACCGAAAGGATAAATAGTCTTTTTACTAATATCTAGAACAGTATTTCTTAAGCTTTGGGTAATTCCACTCAAATAATTTCATTACCGAATAGTAAGTTTCTTGGAATATGCAGGGATAAAAAATACTATTAATCTAATAAATAGTACTGAGTGACTATACTTCAATAAAATAAGGACTAAAAATATTGCAGGAAAGTAAGTAGGTAGCGTAACCAGCTAATATTAATCTAACAAAATCTACAAATTGCTCCGTTACCATATTGAGTATTTGAATTACCCTGCATAAGGTAATTTCACCACGAGTTTAAGAAACACAGATCTAGAAGATAAGATTTCAACAATTATCAGAACTTATTAGTAATTCGGGGGACAATTCTCTTAAAAGTTTCAAATCATCGGACGGAGAAATTGTAAAGTTTATCTGCTGAATACGTAAAACAAAAATTCTGTGATTTAGATCATTCATGAAGAGTTTGGGTAAATCGCATACTGTAGCGTATTTCAGAATTATGGCAAATTTTTTCATGTATATATTAAATTTAGGAAGTACGGTTTAATTTAAAACATTACAATTCAAAGGTGAATAATTAGAAAACGAAAGAGTATTAGATTTATTAGATATAACCACTCTTATTACGACCTACCGCTTTTAATTTAAGAGAAAATGTATCACAAGCGACACATATCGGTTCTTGTGGAATTGCATCCCATTCTACTAGCAATGCTGCTTCAGGGTTTCAAGATATGTGTGAGAAGTAGCCAAGACCTTGTCTCTAAAGTTGACCAGATAGAAAAGTTCACAGAATTAAGCTCTGGACTCCTTGCTGGTCAGACATCTTTGCCTATGAAGAATGGAATGTTCCTTTGATTCCAGGTTTCAGTCAATATGGAGCCATGTGATGATGTAGAGTCCAGTTGGAGTCTCCATTGTAAACCATGAAAGTTCTCTTTAGAAGTTTAGACGATGGTAGCAACTTCTATACCAGAATGAGAGAGATGTAACGTTCCGAGTTCTATTTGACCCCACAAAGCATTAACACGAGAACAGGTCTTCCAATGGCCGTCACAGAAGTGCATTTTGACGTCTCTTCACAATCCTACCCTCTGCTGAGCTTGGTGAACTCAAACCTCATCTACGAACACCTAGTTAGGGAGCGGGCTTTCAGCTATCTCATTCAGGTTGTGAACTCATTTTGCAATGAAAGTCAGTAAACTCATGATGTTTCAGCATTTTTAATAGTTTTGTTCTCAGCATTCGATACATTGAAGTTTTGCGTTTGCTAGCCAGTTTACCAGGAGTACTACGTGGGTATCGATGCATTTTCTCGCGCATGTTTTTGATCAGTTTTTTGGTCCGTACACTTCGTTAGAGCATTATTGCCCAGATTGAGGTTGATTCAGTCTCCTTTAACAATTTTCAAAAACAGTTGAACGATTTATTATCATCTGCTTTGTAATTGATGAATTAGTCTCACTTTTTTGTGTAGCTTGAACACTATATTTTGATCTACAGGCATGATACAAAGTATAAGTAGAATAGTATCTTTTTTCACACATATGATCAATACACAGTAGCCAATATGACAGTAGCTGGTATGACACAGTAGCCGATATGACACAGTAGCCGCTATGAAACAAGTCGATATGACATAGTAGCCGATATGACACAGTAGCCGATATGACATAGTAGCCGATATGAAACAAGTCGATATGACACAGTAGCCGACAATGACACAATGGCCGATATGACACAATAGCCGATATGACACAATAACCAATATGACAGTAGCTAATATGACACAGTAACCGATATGACACAGTAGCCGATATGACACAATAGCCGATACGACACAGTAGCCGATACGACACAATAGCCGATATGACACAGTAGCCGATATGACAGTAGCTAATATGACACAGTAACCGATATGATACAGTAGCCGATATGACACAGTAGCATATAAGATACAGTAGCCGATATGACAATATAGCCGATATGACACAGTAACCGATATGATACAGTAGCCGATATGACACAGTAGCATATAAGATACAGTAGCCGATATGACAATATAGCCGATATGATACAGTAGCCGATATGACACAGTAGCCGATATGACACAGTAGCCGATATGACACAGTAGCCGATATGACACAGTAGCCGATATGACACAGTAGCCGATACGACACAATAGCCGATACGACACAATAGCCGATATGACACAGTAGCCGATATGAAACAAGTCGATATGACACAGTAGCCGACAATGACACAATGGCCGATATGACACAATAGCCGATATGACACAATAACCAATATGACAGTAGCTAATATGACACAGTAACCGATATGATACAGTAGCCGATATGACACAGTAGCCGATATGACACAGTAGCTGATATGACACAATAGCCGATACGACACAGTAGCCGATACGACACAATAGCCGATACGACACAATAGCCGATATGACACAGTAGCCGATATGACACAGTAGCCGATATGACACAATTGCCGATATGACACAGTAGCCGATTTGACACTGTAGCCGATATAACACAGTAGCCGATATGACACAGTAGCCGATATGACACAGTAGCCGATATGACACAGTAGCCGATATGACACAGTAGCCGATATGACACAGTAGCCGATATGACACAGTAGCCGATATAACACAGTAGCCGATATGACACAGTAGCCGATATGACACAGTAGCCGATATGAAACAGTAGCCGATATGACACAGTAGCCGACATGACACAGTAGCCGATATGACACAGTAGCCGATATGACACAAAAGCCGATATGACACAAAAGCCGATATGACACAGTAGCCGATATGACACAGTAGCCGATATGACACAGTGGCCGATATGACACAGTAGCCGATATGACACAGTAGCCGATGACAAGTTACAAGAAGATGTTCAAATTTCGATATGAAGTGGCTAGAAAAAATCATTTCTAGCCACTTCATTTCCAACTTTTTATAACTTGCTATCTGCTACAGTGTAATTAATTGTAACTGTTTTGTATTCTTTTTAGCTTCTTACCATTTCAGCTCTGTAGAACTTAGTGTAGTGTGCTACAGGCAAACTATCTACTTTCTCAGATGTTGAATGTATATCAGTAGGCGAATCACTTGCGGATATTATCAGTTTTAATAATAATAAGCAATTATCAATCGAAGGAGAATACACAAGAATAAAAAGAATGATCTTAGGCTATAACTTTTTACATTGAGTATAACTGCAAAAAATTATGCCATTTACTTGATTTATTAGATTTTATTTCTATATTATAATGACCAGATTTCTGCAATGAATTAAATTTCTTATTTTTTCTACAGAGGTTTGAATTTGTTATATATTTTTTACATTACAATAATTTTTTCTATAAATTAAGTGATACATTAACTTCTAATATAATCTGTATCTAGATCTATTTTTCTATAATGTTATTTATTCAATTTTTTTTTAAATTATCTTTATAAATTTGCAACGATTAAAATGTACATTTTTGCTCTTAAAATAGTATGCTGGTATTTAATAAAGAGAATAACTGTGCATTATTTATTTCAGTAGGGGCTTAACGCGTCTGCTATATAGGAACCAGAGGCCATATCGCTGACGTCAAAAGGAAATTAAGTACAAGGGACTGAAAGAAGCAGTCAGAAAGGAAATTGACTCCATGAGGAAAGTCACGAACCACCGTCAGTGGAAAAGCTCATGGATGCAAAAAAGCTAATCCGTGAATGCAGTCACTTACAAGGAATGTGACGAAACGGGACACAAGCACCAGTGGCTGCAATCACAGATGGAAGAGCAAAATGAAGAGGTGACAGTAAATAAAGCCTACGAGCCTACCTAACACAAAATCTAAGACCTCGTAGTTGAAGAGCATAACCCTAGTACTATCCTCTAAAACTGCGAGTAGTGTAAAAAATTAACAGTATATTTTTTGAATTAGGTATAGGAATTTCTGATATTTCAGAATAGTATGAATTTTGCACATATCTTTGAATCCTAATAATAATTTGCTCCAACGAATAGAAATTACAAAAAAATAATGAAGTAACTCATTGATATCAAAATATTCACTCTATTATTTATCCAAAAAATGGCTAATTTCCTAATAATTCATTTACTTTATTCAGACTGAAATAATAGAAAGTATTTCTTTATATAGATCACAATGAATACATTAACTGTACCAACTGCTCCACAATGCATCTCTTTAGTGCTATTCCTACCAAAACACATTGCATACATTATTAACGTCTCTTCCTAGTGCTATTCCTACCAAAACATATTGCAAACATTATTAACAGGCAGTACTCATTATAATTCATCTATTTAGGTGAAGAAAAGAGAATAATTTACACCATTTATGTTATCATGCTAATTACATATAGTGTTTGTTAAGTAGTTACTACATACACACTAGTATATAATGTTGCTATGGCTTTTTGAACTCTAAAGTCTATTGTATTGCCTTACAATTCATTGTCTTTTGTCATAACAAATTTAGTGTTTGGTGTTTTTTACACAATAACAATTGATATATTCAGGGCCACGATCAGCAGTGTACAATATTCATTTAATGTTATTCTATACATGTTAGTGTAAAACAACAGCTCACCACCTCTTCAATGAGACATGTTTATGATAGTACATGAATACACTAGATGTACTAGTCTGACATGTTACTAACATGTACTGTGATATTCTCATGTTCGTAACAGTAGATGTTTCCTCAGTTCATTCCGTTACGTTCCATCTGCCTTGATGTGGTGTTAATCTTCACCGCTCTACTTACAGCAAATCACAGTAATAACACCCAGCTGCTACAGCAGTGTTAGCATGTAACACACCACACCTTGCTACAATGTACACCGTAAGTGAACGCTTGCAATTTAAAATATTTTCTAAAATCTAAATACAGGTAACTCTCGATTAGTCCCTCTCTCGATTTATATAGTTTTTTTTGCTCGGTTAGTGCGTACCATCTCGAGTTATCCAACCTTCGCGTTCGTCGTGTATTCTGCTACATTCCTTGTAAGAAAAAAAACCAGGACAGTTTGTAAACAAAAGCGGTTATTTCATCTGTTACTCTTTTCATTGTGTGTTGGTTAGATACATGGCCCATATCACAACCCCTATGAGTTCAAGTAAAAAGTTGATGTACCATCAAAGAAAAGTGTATCCTCAATATGCTAATTTCACAAATACCAGTTTCTAATTTCCTATTATTTTCAAATATCTACAAACATTACAAAATTTTACTAAATTAGTCTCCTGTTTTAGTTAAATTAGTCAACTGTTTACCATCTCTATATTTTAAACTATTATGTTTGTGACGTATAAGAGGATTAAACAATTTATTTTTTTGAATATTTTCATTTATAGTACGATAATTATTGGTATGCAATGTAAAGTTTCCCCAAAAGAACAGGTTCACATTTTGTTTAAACCAAACATGGCACCAGGATTTATCCACCATCTTTGTTTATCCAGTCCTATAACATGAGACAAATTGAGAGTTACCTGTACTAGTCTAACAAATATAATGTTCACAGTGTCTTGTAGAAATACCCTGTTTACTGTATAATATCCTGCTTGCTGTATAATATCCTGTTTACAGTTCAATATCCTGTTTACAGTTCAATATCCTGTTTACAGTACAATACCCTGTTTACAGTACAATACTCTGTTTACAGTACAATACCCTGTTTACTGTATAATATCCTGTTTACAGTACAATACCCTGTTTACAGTACAATACCCTGTTCACAGTACAATACCCTGTTTACAGTACAATACCCTGTTTACAGTTCAATAGCCTGTTTACAGTACAATACCCTGTTTACTGTATAATATCCTGTTTACAGTATAATACCATGTTTACAGTACAATACCCTGTTTACAGTACAATACCCTGTTTACAGTACAATACCCTGTTTACTGTATAATATCCTGTTTACAGTACAATACCCTGTTTACTGTACAATACCCTGTTTACAGTACAATACCCTGTTTACAGTACAATACCCTGTTTACAGTACAATACCCTGTTTACAGTACAATACCCTGTTTACAGTACAATACCCTGTTTACAGTACAATACCCTGTTTACAGTACAATACCCTGTTTACAGTACAATACCCTGTTTACAGTACAATACCCTGTTTACAGTACAATACCCTGTTTACAGTACAATACCCTGTTTACAGTACAATACCCTGTTTACAGTACTTTTTGCAGATGATAGTACCCTCTCTTTTAGCTTCGACCCTAGGTCTGATTTGATGAACTGTCATGAAATTGTTAATAATGAATTATCTAACATTCATAACTGGCTCCTGGTGAATAGGATTAGAATTAATATTGACAAAACCAATTACGTGCTTTTTAATTGTAGGCGGAAACTAGAATTTCCTGTGATTACTATTGGGAGTGGAGTTATATCTAGGGTTGAAAAGGTGAAGTTTTTGGGAGTTGTATTTGATGAAAATTTAAAATTTTGGGATCATGTTAGTTATATAACTTGCAAAATATCAAAGACTGTTGGATTACTCAATAGACTCAAGTACTGCTTACCAAATGAAATGTTACTTCGTTTGTATGACTCTTTGATTACTCCCTATTTAACCTACTGTATTGAAATATGGGGCGTTACCTCTGCTTGCTACCTTGATAAAGTAATTAAAATTCAAAAATCTGCCATAAGAGTTGTCAATAACTTACCATATATTTCGCACACCTCTCTCCATTTAAGAATTTAAAAGTTCCCCCAACTTGTTGAATACCGTATCCTAGTATTGTTGTATCGGGCAGTTTTCTATAGTTTAAATTCCTATCTGTTTATGAACCTTCCACGGAATAATGATGTTCACTCCTATTCTACAAGAAACAGCACTGATTTGCGAATTCCACGTTTCTTGAAGTCTAAATCGCAGATGTGTGTTTCTTTCATTGGTCCTAAACTGTGGAATGCGCTGCCGGATGCAATAAAAACATCTTCCTCTCTGTCGGTGTTCAAGAATGCTCTCAGAAGCCATATGATTGATGCCTATTAGGAGGTAATTTGTGGATTTATTCTCGTAAACTGGTTGCTCTTAGCATTGTAATACCCGGATTACTGTCTTATTTGTATTTTTTGTTCATTTTGTTTTCACAATGTTGAAGCTTAGTATCGATGTCTGTTACTCTACCGGCATTTTTATTAGTGATTTTTCAATTTTTTTGCCTTAACAATTGCACTTGTATTTTTTAAATATCTTATATAGGTTGCCCTGAAAGCCTTTTTGAGCTTCTTGGGCCTTGATTACATAAATAAAATATTATTTTGTTTTAATTTTTTGATATACATTTCTTATGTTTTCTTGAATAAATTGTTTCATTGTTTCAATACCCTGTTTACAGTACAATACCCTGTTTACTGTACAATACCCTGTTTACAGTACAATACCCTGTTTACAGTACAATACCCTGTTTACAGTACAATAGCCTGTTTACAGTACAATAGCCTGTTTACAGTACAATACCCTGTTTACTGTACAATACCCTGTTTACAGTAGAATACCCTGTTTACAGTACAATACCCTGTTTACAGTACAATACCCTTGTATGTTCGGGGGTCCCTGAGGGGGGGGGGGGTTCTTATTTCTTTCTGCCGGGCAGGCATTTCTTTCTTTCCATATATTCATATTCAATATTTCCAGTAGTTAAGTTCTTTCTTTCACATGGTAGCGTGGTTATTAATTAGTGCCGAGCGGCCATTTATTTACGTGGGTTACGATTCTCCCTAGAAAGAATAATCAATTTGTCTAATTTACTGTTTACGTTACTTGTCAATAATAATCATTAATTCCATCACTTCATTAAATAACATCAAATCAAATATCGTACCAAAATAACAAGGTTAAATGAAACACAGTCATAGTTTAAATTAGGTGTACTCTAATTAAGTAATCGATCAGACAAAAGGTTCGTGAAATAGTAAATCCTACATATACATCGTACATTTAATTCAATTAATCAAATTTCTACCTATGGAGGAGTTTAACTTACAACATGGGTCAAGCTTCGGAGGTTGAGAGTATACTTTTCACAAATAAACACTGACACAATCACTGAGGAAATACGGATGGGGTTACTGAATTTCTAATGGAGTTGATGCGGCTGGAAACTCTTCGGAACCACTGTACTAGTGTATTGGGAACAGCTGAAGTTTTCCACTGGAACTTTGTTAAATGGCGTGGACGACCACTCGTGCAAATCTCGGTACGATGATGGTGACTCTGGCTTCAGACTCCTACTGCTTATTGAATGTCTGCTCTGCAACATGAGAAGTTGTTCTGCAACGTCAGAAGTTATTCTGCAATAGACTTCAGTTCTTGGTTCCCACATCCTGTCTCATTTGGCTTCGACTCTGCCGTAAAGAATACAACCTCTGCTGCCGGGATCCATTGAATTGCAAGATTCGGCCACTTGCTAAGGATCCTATCTCCACCACTATGACGGGCGGAGATCTTCATCGACTAAGTCCTGCGATGGTCACCTAAGGCTGGGGTGAGAGAAGACTTCACCCCGCCGGGGTCTTATCCAGACCGGTAAACTACTTAAGACACTCTTGTAAGCAGAGAGTGACGACAGACAGAGTAGGACTCCCCATAATCTCAATCCACCGCTTATATACTCCCCAGATCCATCTAAAACTCCACCCAAATCCAAACGTAAGATGCCGCTGATCTCACTTCTCCAATTCCGATTGGTGTTTAACCCTCCTGTAGGCTGTCCCTAATTCTACCCTCAACTAATAGAAACTGACCAATTCAAAAATAACTCCTCCTATATTTCCGACTAAACTAATTACTTTCTCACAGAAAAGAAACAGCAAACTTGATATCTGTTAGGATACATGAAACCTCAAGAGCTCGTTATTTCTATAAAGTAAACCACAGAAAACCTCTGGCCTAGAGAAAACAGTAGGTGGTTAATTACCCTCACCAAATGCATTACATGTAACAGAGTTTGAAAGTCTTATTAACTCTCTTAAAGCAATAAATATTATTGTCAAACAACCATTCTAAAACCACAAACATTTGAGCAGAAGGGAAATATCCAATGACACTGTTTTATTTCAAAGTCACAAAATAATTAACTTCAAATAACAAACCGGTCTGAAGATTTTATAACTACCAGTATACACCCTGTTTACAGTACAATAGCCTGTTTACAGTACAATAGCCTGTTTACTGTACAAATCCTGTTTACAGTACAATACCCTGTTTACTGTACAATAGCCTGTTTACAGTACAATACCCTGTTTACAGTACAATACCCTGTTTACAGTACAATAGCCTGTTTACAGTACAATAGCCTGTTTACAGTACAATAGCCTGTTTACAGTACAATAGCCTGTTTACTGTACAATACCCTGTTTACAGTACAATAGCCTGTTTACAGTACAATACCCTGTTTACAGTACAATACCCTGTTTACAGTACAATAGCCTGTTTACTGTACAATACCCTGTTTACAGTACAATAGCCTGTTTACAGTACAATAGCCTGTTTACAGTACAATAGCCTGTTTACAGTACAATAGCCTGTTTACTGTACAATACCCTGTTTACAGTACAATACCCTGTTTACAGTACAATACCCTGTTTACAGTACAATACCCTGTTTACAGTAGGTACAATACCCTGTTTACAGTACAATACCCTGTTTACAGTACAATAGCCTGTTTACAGTACAATAGCCTGTTTACAGTACAATAGCCTGTTTACTGTACAAATCCTGTTTACAGTACAATACCCTGTTTACTGTACAATACCCTGTTTACAGTACAATACCCTGTTTACAGTACAATACCCTGTTTACAGTACAATACCCTGTTTACAGTACAATAGCCTGTTTACAGTACAATAGCCTGTTTACAGTACAATAGCCTGTTTACTGTACAAATCCTGTTTACAGTACAATACCCTGTTTACTGTACAATAGCCTGTTTACAGTACAATACCCTGTTTACAGTACAATACCCTGTTTACAGTACAATACCCTGTTTACAGTACAATACCCTGTTTACAGTACAATAGCCTGTTTACTGTACAATACCCTGTTTACAGTACAATACCCTGTTTACAGTACAATACCCTGTTTACAGTACAATACCCTGTTTACAGTACAATAGCCTGTTTACAGTACAATAGCCTGTTTACTGTACAATACCCTGTTTACAGTACAATAGCCTGTTTACAGTACAATAGCCTGTTCACTGTATAAAGGACGGCTAGTTACAAAACACTGGCAGTGACCCACTGCGAAATTAGTGCTGCCAATCGATGGGTTGAATGCGAAACTTCCGCAGGAAACTACACAATGAGTGTTAAACAAACAGAAAACAGGAATAGTCAACAGGTGATAGTCAATAGGGAAATTCAACAGGAAATGGAAGCATTGAATATATAGAGGAAATTTATCAAACATATATTAAATATTAGCAATTTATAAACATTTTCCTGGGATATACACTGAAAAAATCATTAACTTCTATTTTGGCAAATCATAGTAAGAAAGAAAGAAAGATTTAAAAATAAATAGAGTGCGATAAATTCCACCAGGTTGTCGTGGTCAGACCGTCAGTGTGTTAGTCTGTGATGACAGAGGTACGCATTCGAATCGTGATTCGGAATTTGAATTCTACATATTTAAAATATGTTATTAATTGATATTGTTTTAGGTTTGAATACGATGAGTGACATTCAGTTCGAATGACAGGGTACACTGTGAAGATCCTACCCAGCCACTTCCTATAGAAAAATAAACATCAATACTCAACGGGATACCAATAACCATATTATTAAAAGGTTACATAAACTGAACGTTGAAACTTTTTTCAAACTTTCGATTAGAAAAATTACCATTCATCCATCATCAGGAAATTTAATCATATAGTTGATATAATTAACCTTTCTATTCAAAATCTTTAATTAAAGTGTAGTATACGATGCATCGCTGTAACAAAATAATAAAATAATACGTTTACATGAATACTTAATAACTTTATTACAAATTCAACATGTATCTTAACAACAGACCATTGGTGGTTCTATAGTTAAATATTAATAAATATATTGAATCTTATTTCTCTCGCAATACCTTGATTTCTATTACTTATTAGTATCGTGGAGAAAAACACTTTCTTATGTTTTATTGTCACGGTGCTACTTTATTGTAAGGAAATAATTTTAGTAGAATTCAATGTTTAGATTTCTCTTAATACTATAACAACTAATATGACGGTATCGTTACTTCTTTGTAAGTACCTATATTGATAGAGACTGCATTGCTAAGGGTTCTTATCATAGATATGCAGATTATTTCTTGCTGAATGTTATCACTCGGCATAACATACCTAGTTACCATTGCTATATTACTACCTAGTTAGATATGGCTATATTACTACCCAGTTAGATATTGCTATATTACTACCTAGTTAGATATTGCTATATTTCTACCTAGTTAGATATTGCTATATTTCTACCTAGTTATCATTGCTATATTACTACCTAGTTAGATATTGCTATATTTCTACCTAGTTAGATATTGCTATATTTCTACCTAGTTATCATTGCTATATTACTACCTAGTTAGATATTGCTATATTACTACCTAGTTAGATATTACATTAAAATACTTACAGAAGAAAAGTCAGATGGATTTTGTTTCATTGTTAATAGCAGTCATTGAATTAATCACATTTGCTGTTCACTAGAGTAGGGTTAGAAGCCCTTAGACTCATTGTTCACCCGTTGGAGTAGTTTCTTGACCCAGTGTAGGTACTTATAAGGAGAGCACAAAATAGCCTAGAGTGTTGGGGGAGAGAGCGCGATAACGTACAACCTACTGTTACTCACTTTGCAATCACACTGAACCACAGCTGACTGACTCTATTCTTTGAAGTCCCGTCCATAATTCCATAACGTACATTTTACACAAATTTACAAAAATATTCTGAATAAGTGTCGTAAATTTTTTCAATCCAAAACATTAGATATCCAAAGTAAAAAGTTTAGCAGGTAAAATATTTTAAAACGTTGACTACGTTTTGGTACACATTTGTGCCACTATGTACAGTCAGGGTACAGGAACATAATCGGGTATAGTACCTAGCAGACGACACAAAAATATGACGTCACCACAACAACACATTCCTTGTTTGTGACCGAGCGGCTCATAATTCCTCGTATTTGCATGTTAATATCGAGAAGTTTGAAGTCATTTTATAAGGGTTTCGTGCAAAAGAAAAGCGAAAATGGCGATTGCACCTTAAAGTTGAATATATAGATATAATTCAGGTGTGTTTTTATTGTTCATTTCTTAAACTTATCTATGAAAAATAGGGTCTTGAAAATATGTTACCTAGGAGCCTAAACTAGTGCTTGTTAACTGCTAAATTGTAGTTCCTATGAATAACTAATAAGAAAAAAAAAATGGAAATACAATTTAAGCAATGCCTAGTTAGTAATTGACAAGAAAAAATTAAATTTAGAAGTGACTAAGTTTAGGTAGGTTTTTCCATGTTTCAAAGTGTGGTCAGAGTCGCCATTTCCAGTCACTCGGTGGTCACGTCAAACTATAGATTCAATCAGCTGATTACCATACCCTATGTTACTGTATCCTGATGTACAGTAGTGGTTCTCAAAGTTTCTACAGAAACTTCAAAGTTTCTACAAAAAAAATTGGAAAAAAAATTAAGCTTTTATAAATGAATCAAAAGATGATTAGCTATCTACAATAACAATTAAAAGAGGAAATAAACTATTGTTGCAGTTTGGTAAAGGTATATAGTATGGTAGAATTGGAAATTTTTGGGAAAAAAATGGTTACAAGCTGAAATTTTCTCCAGACCTCCCATAAAGTATGTACATTAACAAAAAAAAAGCGCCATCGATTGGACATTGGGAAACCTCATTTTCAGATCCCCAAAATTTTAATTGAAAGCGCGAATTAGTCCAAATTCAATTTTTCCAAATAAGGTCATGCTATATATCATTTTTTAACATTTTTTATACTGATTAACTTTTTAAGAGTAGTTACGTCTCAAATTAAACATATAAAGAGTTACACGAACATTATTGGACAATAAAATCATTTGAAACTACAATCTCTTTCAACATTATAGATATATGTCAAAAATATTGTTGTCATCTTTAGTTTCCGGTTCATCATCACTGTTGAAGTCATCAACTGTTGAGATTACCTGCAATATACACCAAAAAAGTACAATAATTTTATTATCATGGATGAAACTGCACCCAAAAAATCCTTTAAATCAACATTTTTGCCACCATTTCTTGTGCGTTTGAGCATCAAACTCTGCAGCATTCGCCACATGTTTAAACGCTTCGGACAACGTACTTTCGATACGAGCATGTTTTCCAGACACATGAGTTTTCCGTACCTAGCTTTAAAAAAATTGGATTCATTCTCTTTTTATAGTTAGGCTAGTTGAAATTTTTTTAAATCCATGGAATAAAACTTTGAAATATAAACAACTCAGGGTATATAATATTTTACCTTGCATTAAAATCTATTGACTTTCATCAGTAACTGTGGTGAGATTTGGTCATCTGTCATCACCGGAGCAATAAAACCGTTTTCTAATATTTGTCCCTACTCTTTTGGCTGAATATTGAAGTCGTGATCATGGAATATTGTATGAGTTTATAATGGCTTCGCAGACCGTGCTAGTGAGCTGTCTTTTCGGTTGGCGGAATTTTTTCGGGAGTAATGATTCCCTTGCATGCCAAATCAGCATACATCTGATATCTACAACGGTTACAATTTGAACACCTTGATTTCTACTGATCAACTTCAGATTGATCACTCTATGGGCAACAGAATATTTTAACTTGCTCTTTCAATGATTCAGATTTGGTGCTCAAATTATGAATATTTGATCTCCCTTTTCCAACTATTGACGACGTTGTATCACAACCAATGAAGGCATATAGAAAAAGCAAAGGTTCCTTGTAAATTTGTTTGATATTCAGGCAATCATCATTTTTCAAAAAGTAGATGTCAAGATGGTTCTCAATGTTCCAGGTGAACCAACATTACAGTGATATCTTTGTCTTTTGTCATCTGCAACAGCAAATGTAGTTGTGGACTTCGCTTATCAAGAGTAATCTTTGCAATATCAGTATCACCAGAACAATTAGTTTCTTTGATGTTTGCCCTCCTAAGTTTGATTTACAGAAAATGTATCAATCCTGCCTTGTTCGTGGTGTAAGAATATAAGAGCGCTCTTGTGTAAACGGAAAAGGGTCGTCCACTTGGAACTGAACATTAAACTTTTTTAGTATGATGTTTCGGTACTTGTGCTCTTGACTTTTGATGTTTTCGTGTTTTAACCACCAAATACCACCTCTGCTGAATTATCATAATGTTTCTTCAAAATGCATTATGTAAGTAAAAGCAATTGAAATTTATGAGTCTATCTTTTGCCAACTGACTCTGTGTAGCAAATAATAATGCTCCTACATCGATGACGAAAGGGCTGTTTTGTGCTATGTCTTTTTTTTGCATTGCCTCTTATTCTAGCATGATGACCTTTGCAATTTTGCATAGTAACATTTAATCAGACTTTCTCATCATTCCTTCTTTCAATCTTTAAACAATGACAAAGGTTCGGTTGTTGCCGTTGGTTCATATCGAAAGAAATGCTGAATGTTCCCTGCTAGTTCGGTGATCATTACCATGAGATGAAAGAAAGCCTTTGGGTCAGGTAGCCTCTTACTTCTGTTTTGGCAGATGTTGTTACGAAGCGATGCAAGAGATTTCAACTGTTTGTTCCGGTACACGGAAAACTTCCAGTCGGAAAACTGCCAGGCGGAAAACTGCCAGGCGGAAAACTGCCAGTCACGTATTGGCAATTTATGTATTTTTTGACTTTTGATAAACACATTCTAAGAACATTTTAATTCACAAAAAAACAGCGTTAGCCATTCGTCAAGTGATAAAGGTGACATTCATTTTTTACAGTTATAAATTAAGTGTATGTTACATCACTTATATGTATGTTCAATATTTATTACTTTTGCAATTTTAATCTCTATAGCACTAACACCATAATTTTTACAATTTTCATTTATATGTATAAAGTATTATTAATTTATATGCAATCCAATTCGATCGAGTGAAATTGTCAGGGAATTAGGTTGGTAATATCAGTTTAATAATCGTAGATGTTGTGTTGCAAATTCTAGATATTTCACAAACATCGATCAAATTTGTTTTATGATGAGAACAAGCGAATATCAAGCTTGAAGTCATGTTCAATTATCAAATTATAAAAAAAAAATGAAATAATTAGACAGTAAACCAGTTATGAAATGATAATGTAGAGATGCGTTGTGTGAACAAAAAAATTGTACTCTATCCCTAATGCAATCATTTCTTTGTTTCTTCTTCTTTTAGTATTTTCTAAGAAAGGTTTCATTTTTTAATTTGTATCATGCATTTCATTTTTTAATGTAATATTTATATAACAATATATTTTATGTATTTTTCTAATGAAAAAAACTATATTTTTGTTTTGTATACTAAGTAAAAATGAATGTTCCCTTAACTCCTTTAACTAAGAGCAAAAGTAGTTTTTTATAAATCAAAATGTTATTACTGACTTAAGTCAGTAAAATCAGTAAGTGACTGGCAGTTTTCCGCCTGCCAGTTTTCCGTTTCGGCAGTTTTCCGTCTGGTAGTTTTCCGGACACCGTTTGTTCCTTTTGATTGGGGCTTTGGTGACTTTTTGTTATACAGGCTCTTCTGGATGTCATTATCGACTCGTACATTGGTCCGTGGTCAACGACTTAAAAATTCAGCCAAAAGAGTAGGGACAGAAATTATAAAATGGTTTTATTGCTCCGGTGATGACAGATGACCAAATCACACCACAGTCACTGATGAAAGTCAATAAATCAGAGTTATTTATATTTCAAAGTTTTATTCCATGGACTTATAAATTTTTCAACTAGCCTAACTATAGAAAGAGAATGAATCCGATTTTTTTAAAGCTAGGTACGGAAAACTCATGTGTCTGGAAAACATGCTCGTATCGACAGTACGTTGTCCGAAGCGTTTAAACATGTGGCGAATGCTGCGGAGTTTGATGCTCAAACGCACAAGAAATGGTGGCAAAAATTTTGATTTAAAGGATTTTTTGGGTGCAGTTTCATCCATGATAATAAAATTATTGTACTTTTTTGGTGTATATTGCAGGTAATCTCAACAGTTGATGACTTCAACAGTGATGATGAACCGGAAACTAAAGATGACAACAATATTTTTGACATATATCTATAATGTTGAAAGAGATTGTAGTTTCAAATGATTTTATTGTCCAATAATGTTCGTGTAACTCTTTATATGTTTAATTTGAGACGTAACTACTCTTAAAAAGTTAATCAGTATAAAAAATGCTAAAAAATGATATAACATGACCTTATTTGGAAAAATTGAATTTGGACTAATTCGCGCTTTCGACTACAATTTTGGGGATCTGAAAATACGGTTTCCCAATGTCCAATCGATGGCACTTTTTTTATTTTGTTAATCAACATACTATATGGGAAGTCTGGAGCAAATTTCAACTTGTAACCATTTTTTACCACAAATGGTGATCTTAGAGCCAAATCTCCCATACTAGTATGGTTTTCGAAATATGAAGAACTTCTAATTTTCTTAAATCTGAACTATTTGAGATAGATCATGATACTATGAATTATTAAAAAAATATAACCTATTTAATGGAAACAAGATCAACATATATATCTTCACAGCTATATTTCTCAAATATATATAAGCTTTTAACATTCAACATGTGAAATACTTACAAAGCAAATGCAAATTGTAAGAAGAGTATATTGGAGCAATGAAATGATTAAATAAAGAAAATAGTATAGCATAGTCATCTTTGCGTACATTTGCCTCTCGTTGTTTCAGATGTTTCAGAAATTCTACGATGCGCATCTGTGAAACATCTGAGGCACACTGTTTGAGAGTCACTGTTGCACTGAGTGATTTAAAAATGGCAACCATGCATTTAGATGACAAAATTTTCCGGCCTATAAGAGTCACTATTTAATATCTCATTGTAAATAAAAGATAATTTTTTTTTCTCTTTTAATTGACAAATTCATTTTCATCTGTACCAACAAATAATGGTGTGACATCAATTCAATATAATAAAGTTAGTCTAAATTCAAACTCTGCAGAAAAAAAAGGTTAATAAAATAGAATATATTTCTTTCCAATATTCCTTTTAAACAATAGAATACATCCAAAATTTTGTCCCGTCAACAAGTTCATAAACATTTCGTTCAATAATTATATTTGGTACTATAGGAATTTCGCCGCAAGAAAATTGGCCTTAAGTAATTTTCACCGAAAGAATTTTTTAACTCTCGGCTTAAGAACCCCAGTCAAATAATTACTTGGGTCCTTTTCCAACCCCTGTTACCAAGAATACTTATTATAGGTTAACAGAACTTATTGAAAAGATTCATACTCAACGGGAAATCCATATTATCAGAGGTCTTTCAAACTCAGTCTTTAAGATTTTATTTTTTCGGTTTCAAGCTTTCAAATAGAAAGATTTCTATTTATCATCAGGAGAAATATGGAAAACCAGGACCTAACATCGAAATTTATGACCAATAGTTGAAAGTTGGATAGAGCCTTATCAGGGTCAAAACTATTAAGGCCGTATTACACGTACCAGCTTCCTACGGCCAAAATGTTCAGACCGGAGCGTGTAATAGCAAATCGGTCGTAGGAATATTCACCCACGGCCCGATGAGTTTTCTCTAGAACTATAATCCGCCGTACGCCAGCCGAGGCCGTAGCTTGTAGAGTTGCCATATTCGATGGTGAATCTTTGAAATCAAAGATTTGTCAGAGCCAGACTGAACCGGCTTCCTACGTCCGTTCAAGTACGTGTAATAGCTCTAGGCCGTCGTTCAAAACATTCCTTCGGCGCCTCAGGCCAGATTGGCCTCATTTCTCAACGCCGCGTGAAAAAGCTCATCTTGAGTTGTGTTATTTGGCATGGTAGGGCATGTTCAATCAACAAATAGCAAGGTAAAATGTCATATTAATTATAGACATTTACTTATATGATGGAATATGTGTAACTGTCCGATAACTTACCTAACTATTACAACTCTATCACTTGTGATCATGCCTGAATTGCAAGGTATCCTTGTTACGTGGGAATAAATGATAACTATTGTAGACAACTATTTTTCATTTTCTATTTTACGTCATATTTTCGTCAAAAGTATTTAGTATGTATGCAATCCCAGCAGTGAAAAAAACGCTAATGTGAACGGTACAATAGACATTCGTATCCTGCTAAAGTTCTAGCGTTTAAAATCCTGTTCGTAATAAATAATTTCAGTAATAAAATAAAATATATTACTGGACTACTTTAATTAGCTCCGGATCTTTCCCATTTGACGACCCACACCAGATTTAATTTAAATTAAATTTTTTAGATATTTTTTTGTCCATAGAATCCGAAAATCAAAACTGTTTTTTGTAGAAACTAATTGTTTTTGAGATATGAGGGTTTAAAGTTATTTATTTCCTATGTATTACTGAAGGATTTAGAACTTTGAAAAACTCGTGTTTTCATTGAAATTACTTAAACAATATAGATTTTTCACATGAAACAGTAATGTAGTTTGTTGTACTGCACATTTCAAGATTTATAAATGACTTGGCAGGGGGGCTAAGGGGGCGGAACGCCCCCCTAAATACATATACTTAAAATATTTCCAGCTTCCGTGATATTTTCAATCTATTACTTCAATGCTGATATATGTGTAATGGGGGGCGTGTCGCCCCCCATACCCCCCTGCCAGGTCATTAAACAATCATGAAGTGTGAAGTACAACAAACTAGCGGATACAACAAGTTGGCCAAAAAGCGTGAAAACAAGAGTTTTTTCAAAGTTCTCAATCCTTCAGTAATACATAGGAAATAAATAACTTTAAACCCTCATATCTCAAAAACAATTAATTTCTGCAAAAAACGGTTTTGATTTTCTGATTCTATGGACAAAAGTACCTATAAAAAAATAATTTGAATTAAATTTGGTGGGGGTCGTCAAATGGGAAAGACCCTTAGCTCTATTTGCAATGTAGGTACTACATTCTACATATACTGTTTGAAGTGTAGTTCATCAATAAAGGTATCTTTTCTACGTGAACTATTTATTATAGTTAAGACAAAATATGTCTTAATCAAGTGGTGAGTCAGTCGCCAAATAATATCGCATCTTGCGGGACGCTAAAATCCTTATTTTTGGGTCACGTGACTGGCAATCTAGCGTCAGTTTAATGGACAAATGATATAACTGAAACAAAATTTAATGGAGAAATGATATAACTGAAACAAAATCTAATGTAGAAATGATATAACTGAAACAAAATTTAATGGAGAAATGATATAACTGAAACAAAATTTAATGGAGAAATGGTATAACTGAAACAAAATAAGGTTTTACACCGTCTTCCTTAGCGTCCTGCAATCGCTGCAACACTTCCTTTCTGTAGAGTAGTTTATCATAACTCTATGGTCTTAATATAGCTAGAGCAAAATTCAGGACCCAATTGATTAATGATTACAATTAAATTTTAATCTTACATTTTCAAGTCGCATAACAAACAAATTTGAAGAGCTACCGATAGTCTCTTGCCTTCTTCTCTTGGTACCTGGTTAGGGTAAGTAGTTATTTTAATTGGTAAAGTTTTTTCTTTTGTTATCGAAAAAAAGTGGAATTGATATTATTTGGTTGAATACATATACTTTTTTTATCAATTTCTGTGTGGTGATAAGTGAATTCTAAAATACTGTCAGGAGATATGACAGTTAAATTAAAAGATGTTCGGTATTTATTATTTATAGTAATTGCGTGCAAGATACAATTAAATTGCATTTTGCCGCCGCAATTAAAATTCCGCCGGGCAAAACTCCTAGAACCGTTTGAAATTTCATAATCATCATAGAACCAACGAAAAGTTCTCATTTTATTGTATTTTCTTTTTAATATTTCTTAAACTACATACATTTATGGGCTATAAGAGTATGGAAATCATCTATCATTTTGCCTATGTCATTTATACAAAATATTACGGTTTAAATAAGTGCGTACATGGGTTTGGTTATCAGATGGTTCTAGGAATTTTGCCCTGTAAAATTCTGTTCGTGGAAATTTGCCAGTGTGGAATTTTGCCAGGCGGATTTTTTCCCCGTGTACTGTAAATTTATAGTTTTGAATTGGTGAATAAAAAGTTTAAAATGCAAGATGCAATTTACTTGCATCTTGCAAGTAACTATGCTATATGTATTTTCAAAGCATTCAAAATTCGACTAATTTTTATTCGTTGCTAATTGGGATGAAAAATGGTTTTCATTTTGAGTGAACAATAGTAAATTAGAGGGATTAATTTTAAAGCAGTATTTCAACATTGTTTTGAAATTCTATACAAAGAGTGAAAATTTGCTAAAGATCAAGATGTGAACAAGGAAGAATCTCCTAAATCCTTTATTCACTATATGATGAACCAATAAAATTGAAACCTCAATTTTGACTGTTATCATATATTTTTTTTTTTTTTTTTTTTTTTTTTTTTTTTTTTTTTTTTTTTCTTTTTAAAGGCCCCCTGCCAGAAGAATATTTATATTTGTTTTTAGGTTCAGTCAAAACACCTGAAAACCGTAAAGATATATTTATTTATGTCAGTATAAGTTCTTTACGATTACAGGACAAAAACAAACCGTGAAAAAAACCCCTTGGACAATAACCCCCCGGTCAAATACCTCCTAGACAAAAAAAAAACATGTAAATAACCCCGGATCAAAAATACATCACATTCAAACACCAATAATTTCAAAATGAATAAAATAACCAGAAGTAGTTTTTGAATTTATCGAACATTATTCATTGCTATATTCTGTAAAATATGCATTTTGTAGCTATTGAGTCAGACCCTTAAGGGGCCTTTACACGAGCACTGGTCAATGCCACTATTCACCACACTCTTTTCATCACACTGCCAACCAAGTAAGCTCAGCGCCTTTACACGAGCAAAATGTGTTTTGTTGGGCACTGACACTTTAGTATCGTGGTTAGCATCTAATATGCTATTAAACACTAATACTGTTAGCGTTTCATCTTTATAATCTTTAGATTTTATTTTCCATAGGCATGGGTGCTCTTCAACTAGGCCAATGAAAGGGGTTGTTGATTGTCTGACAATCGCTACTGACAGACAGTGGCACTTTGTGGTGAGCGTTCGCTCTCAGAGCGATAGCTTGGTCACCACCAAGTTTTGCCAAAAAGGGTGGGGCAAGTAGCAAAGTGGGCGTGGCATAGAGCAGTGTCACCACAAAGTGGCACTGAGCACTTACCGTGTAAAGGCCCCTTTACACTCCTCCAATCGCTAACCTAATCTTAGGTGAAATATTTTTAGTAATAACTAATTAATACGGAAGTACAGGCAAGTCTCGCTTTAAGTACAACTCACTTTAACAAAAGTTGTACTTATTTCGAGTCATGATTCGAAATAAGAACCGTTCGTAGACATAGAAAACGGAGACATTTTTTGTGATTATTTCACGGTAACTAAAAAAAAAACATTAAATTATAATCCAGATGAGGTTATTAGAAGAAATTGGTTCAGAAATTCAACATGTCCTATTTTAGGGCAAGTTCCGTGTAATTGTACGGTTCCATATTTTCAAACACGTGAAAATCTTTATATATTAATCATTATTTAACTTTTATTTCAATTGGTATCCATGCTACCAATTAGAATGGAAGTTAAAGGTCCCCTCCAAGCAAATATTTTTATTGCCTTATTCAACGAGGCTAATGTTTCTTATCATTTTGCTGCAAACTGCATCGAATTTGGTAGCATATTTTTAATTTTATATGATTTTTAAAGATTTTTATAATCAAAACTTACTAACTTAAGAGATTTTCAGCCTGAAGAAAAAGAATGTACACCATTTGTTTTGATTGTCAACTAAGTATTATGTTTAATAAATCCATTTAATATTCGTGTAAAGGTAATACAATTGAAGGAACCTATAATTGAAACGTTTATATACTTTAGGAAACAATTAATATCTGAAATAAAAGCCGAAAACGTATGGTTTGTTTATAAAATTCAAATTTGTAATCAAAACAAAGAGTGTACAATCTTCTTCTTGAGCATCAGATTAGTGATTCGCTCAATTGTTGCTCACAAAGTATTAAAAAACTTTAAAAACAAATTATAAAATATATATTGAACCGAATTGTATGCAGTTTGCAAAATAATGATCG
>CANNZV010001964.1:120246-161917 GCA_947561585.1 Caprella mutica
CCGAAATTGTAGAACCAACCAATAACTTGGAACTTAGTACCCTACTACCAAAAATGTTTCATAGAGCATAAAACTGATGTTTTGTTAAATGTAGCACAATAATTATAGAAATCTAAGTATCTATTAATAACCCACCCATACTGAGTGTGAGTTAAGCTATGGATGGATTTTAAAACATTTCATAAATGCACGACTTTAAACTTTTTCATCACAGTCACAAACAATGAAAAGACTGTATATTATTATTAATATGTTATATGCGCAGAACTTTAAGAACTCTAAAACAAATTTTCTTTCTATAACTCATAGAAAATGAGATATATAATCAAGGAGTGACAATTATAAATTTCTTGTTACTTTTATTCGCTTTAGTTACCGTTCGGTAACTAATCTGAGTCGTGATTCGGCAACTAAAGCGGGGGATGCCTGTATTAAATTTATGAAAGAATTAAATAATTGTAGAATGGAAAAAAATGTCAGTGGTAATTTTTTTGTGCACGAATTGAAGATCCCTATCAGTGATTTAGTCACAAAGAACAATAATTAAACTAAGTTATAACTTATTGAAAATATAGCAAAAAGTAACCACAAGGCAACAAACACTAGTTTTTGTTAGCGATAATTTTAATATACAGGTAAAGCTCGTACAACGGAAGTTGCATGTACCGGAAAGTGTCCGCTATGCCGAGCAATGGACGCTATTCGCAACTGAGGTTTGTACTTCAGTTGGGGATTTAAACTTTGCAAGTTCTCTTTAGAAGCATTTCAAAGAAATGCTAATGAAGGTAAGCAATTTCATATTGTTATTAAATGAAATTTTTTAAATATTTATATAACTTTATACTTGACGAAATAATAAGGTAGGTATAACTGTAACTGTCAATCAAAGAAAATGTGAAAGAAAAGAATCTCAGAAAATTTGTCTAATAGAGAATTTCTCAAATTATGTATTGGATCTTGGGGAAAATTTCTTGAAATGGATCCACTCTTTGAATCTTTGAGTGTTTTGTGTCAGTGTATAGCAATTGTTTTCTAAATAAAATAAAATATTGTAGTATCTGTCCAACTTGAAGAAAGATGTCTTCAAAGTTGCGCTTTTTCTGTACATGTGCCGTTGTTCATTACACTACACAGAAAAATATATCAACCGATAAATCATCGTAATCATGAGTTACTATTTTGACGTACTAGAAAAAACATCCTCTGACTCTCGTTTTTCCTGCCGCCCAAATGGCTATGCGTGCATAGTATCAATTTTGAAGAAATGTTTCCATGGTACTAATAAACTATATAGAATTATTTGACTTAGGAGAAAATATTTCTAGATAGCATGCATTTTAAATATGTAATCATTTTCGAATATATCATCCACATTACATACAGATAATGCTATCTAATATGTATCTAACTTTATTGATATATCGGATAATGTTAGATATGTATAATATGGTAAGTTTAAAATAATTAGCCCCATCAAATTTTAGTAAATCAATTATCAATTTGCAACTAGTTAGTAAATGTATCTTTCTTCAGTATTTAATGATGGTATATATAATATCACAAATGATATTACTGCGACTTCTTCGTAAACCTCGATTTTATTTTTTTTGTAACTGCATTTGAATTAAATTGCAAGTCTCTAGTTTTTCTAAGTATCTGTCATCATACTGAAATGCATTTTCAAGCAATAATAGAAATGAAGTGTTTGTCTAATATATTATGCTTCTATTATGCTTTTATATTGTCTACATTGGTTATCATTTTGTAATTCGTGCTCATTTTAGCGTTAACTTATATTGGTTTGAATGAATAGGCACATTGTTGAATTAACAATAGTTTATAAATTATTCGTCAAAATATATCTTTAAAAATGTTAGAAGTTATTATTTTTCTGTAACTTCAAACAACTTTTAAGCATGTCTAAATTCAATCTAATTTCAACTAAAGATACACGTAAGTATTAATTTATCATAAAATCATTTTTAAATCAAGCTATTTCGATATTTTATCCTCTTTCATTTTAATATTTTCTAAAATTTCCTCAACAGGAAATATATAGCTTTTTCCCATAGGTACACAGAGCAGGTTCGTCTGTCATCAAAGTTGGTTAGTATATTAGGTCATCATAGCGAGTCGTTGTGTTTGAGAATTTTATATTTAAATTGCAATCTCTGTTTCGTGAAAGAATACATGATTATCCGCATTGGGTTCGTTCAAATTCTGTAGGATATATGAAAACAATTAGATATTACATACAGAATTAATGCCATTCTATTTAACAAATAATAGACTATTCGAATTACATCCTGATATAATTCTTACAATAATGTTGATATGTTAAGAATTCAAAATACAATACTGTCTACATCAGAATATAAAATTACATCTGAAATATAGGCACAAATTGAACTCATTTAACTCGTAATTCGTTAAATCTTTATTCTTCCAGATTCACGCTACCAAGATGCAGATCTTTAATTTACTTCTAGTATTATTAGCAGCAGTTTCAGTTTCACCAAAAGAGGGAGAGAAGTTATTCTTTGGATCAATGAGGACAACATCCCACACCGTCGTGGTGTTCACAACTTCCACCGTCTTCTTCTCCTGCTTCAACGGCTTCGCTCCAGGAAGTAAGCGGATGGGTAGATCAGATAGCGAGACACCGACAGTATGTTCTGGAAAACGAAGGGCACACAAATCTTTGAATTTCTTGAAACATCTCAAAGCACAACAGTAAGAGTTAATTTACATATTTTGGCTAATTTAATTCCTAAATTTCACATTTTTATAACCATATTCTACAGCAGTACATGTATATTTTACGTATCTATATATTTGTGGTATTTCTGGATATTAAGTTTATTAATCTATATTTATTGATACAGAATAATTAATGGATATGTTACTGTTGAATTTGCTAGTAATGGTTGAATTAATACTTAATAGAAAATTAATATTACCGTATCACAATCTACCAATTACATGCTTAATTTCAATACAACAAACACACTCGAAAAAAACGGAGACACTCAATCAACGTACTGTTTCGTATATGGTTTAATAGTACAATTACATTAGTAAATTATCTAATACATATAGAAAAGAGCAAGAAAATATTCACAATTTTTAAAAGTGAATGACATTTGCCACGATTTCCATCATCGAATTATTTTTTCTGAATATTTTATTTTCAATCAATATATTAATGCCAATTTTTGGTAACAACTATAACAATATGTCGATGAATAGTTGCAGCTCTCATTGTCCTAGTTTTGAATGATATACGTACTATTGAATTGTATGATACAGTAAATATTATTCGTATATATATTTTTCGGAGTTGTATGAGTGAGAAATATCCCAAATGATCTTTTCTATTTTTTTATATTGATTGAAAGATTAAGCACTAATTCTAACGACCTGAAGTCATGCCGTTCTTTCATATATTAATAGTGTTAGTTAACTATAAGTCGCATTTCAGCAATTCAAAATTTATTAATCATAATTCTATTATTTTAGTACCGTATTGCACAACTTTTGGCACAAACCCATTCATTTTCTTTGACATACAATAAAAAAGTAGAGGTTGTAATACAGAAACCTGCGACAATCCTCAATGGTTAGGTCTAATGAAAAATTTAATTTAATAGAATTTGAAACATTCAATGAGGAGAAATTATTTCATTACAATTATTTTTAGTAGTGGCAAGAATTTTGCACGGCGGAATTTTTACAGTGTGGAATTTTCCAGTCGAATATTTCCCCCTGCGGAATTTTTTTTTTTATGTTTAAATTGGTAAACAGTAAATTAAAATTTTAACTGCGATATGGTATTACAACTTTTTATTCTATACCTTTCATTTTTATTTTAACTAAATCCTTTCTCTACTAAGGTATTACAATAGAGTTTTTGTAGGTTCAAAATCTTTGAGCATATTATCTACAATCAACGATTCACATATATTGACTTTTCAAATGCGGCATGACCCACCGGTGGGTCACGCCGCAGTTAACGTGTTAAATTATGAGATGCAATTTTTAAAATTTAACTTTAACTTATTGTAATTCAACAAAAGTAGTATAGTATCGCCACTCTAGTTTGCTCATTATTCAAATTTATATTAGTTATACGACTTACATGGGAACCGAAAAAAAACGTTATAAATGGATTAAACTTTCTGATTTCATTTTTCTAACTACGATGGGTTCGATGAATGATGTTATGTGTGGAACAAGTGGGGTTCAGTACCTCCAGTAATGTTAAGAGCCTATTATTATAAAAATTAATCACTAATTAGGTTTACGACTAATAGATATTTGTATTTACGTTTTTTTTTATGGTTCTATTCTCTCTCATTACACAAAAATAATCGTGGCCGGTAAATTAACCCGCGGAAAGTTCCACCAGGAAGATTCCACCAAGGAAGATTCCATCATTATATGAAAGTTTTCATGGCCTAATTTAACTATATCTAAGATTGAATATGAGAATAACTTCAATTATTCATACTATATTTAATTGAAGTTACTCTAATATTTGATATAAGATTTAGTGAAATTAGGCCTTAAAATGTATTCCCTTGGACCTAGGTGATTTATAATTTTAAATGGACGAATCTTTCTTTTTCTTAGTTTCAGCTTTTACCATGGCAGATTTGAATTGAATTATATATCGGTAAAATTGAAAAGTTGGACATTAGATAATTATACAAAATAAAATTTATAGAAAAATAATCTTTCATTTGAGTTTCACCATATATGTATACTGTATATGTCTATAATTAAAAGGAGAATCAAACGGGATCTACACACTACATTGTATACTAGTGTGGCAGCGGAACTTTATTTTTTAAGTTTACACAATTTGAACTTTATAATAAATTTGATTGATTCATATTAGACTTATTTAAAAGACACTCTCCAAACAATCGTTTGAATTGTCGTTTATTTCGTATATTCTTCTTAGCTTATCCCTTAGAGTCTTAGACCTTGATTTGACATAATCTATTCTCAATATTATTTAACTTGTGAAATGTTGTCTGGTTACCACCAAATATATATTTTTCTTTAAATCAGTTTTATTAAATGTCATACGTTCTGTAAATGAAATCCATGAATTTTTTTTCGAGGAGTTATTTCATAGTTTACATTTTTATTCACATTTTACCAATTCTAACAGAAATTTACCATTAACGGAGATGATTCTGCCAGGGAAAATCCACCTGTAAAATTTCCACACTGGAAAATTCCACCGCCTATCTGTCATAGGTAGAGCCCGGATTTATAGTTCTAACTTTATGCTATAAATGCTATAAAACTTTATTTTTATGGTCAAAATAGCGTTTATAGTAGCATAAGAACTGGAAATCCGGGCTTTAGTCATAAGTAACTCATAAATTCACAGGATAAATTACTATGGCTGCCTAACTTATTAAAAAAGGGAATTAAAAATGATTGCTTAAATTTTTACCACAGTGTTTGAATGTCCCAAGACAAGCGTATGAAAGATATAAAATTAACTGATCTAGATAAAAAGAGACAGAGGTAAATGAACTATTGTTCAACAAACAAAAAATACCTTATTAACGGATAAAATTTACTATCAAAGTATCAAGGTCATTACATATATACTGTTCTTCAATTAGTTGACCATACTCTTCTATGTTATCCTCTTAATTTATTGAGCAGTCAGAGTTAAAAATTCTAAATTTTCTTTGGAAGAAAACAAAGCACTTTTTCCCTGGTGGG
Source organism: Caprella mutica (assembly GCA_947561585.1). NCBI lineage: Eukaryota > Metazoa > Arthropoda > Malacostraca > Amphipoda > Caprellidae > Caprella > Caprella mutica. Next base: position 125,995 of record CANNZV010001964.1, read on the forward strand.
CAGTGGGGCCACGCTGAGGGCCAAAATAGCACTGAGTGCTGCATTTGCCCACCCCTGTAATATACGGAATGGTTTTTCAATTTAACTCTGAAAACCACGAAAAAATATATTTAATTTAAAGTATATACATCTCGAAGCAATTGAAGACCTCATATAAATTTTATTTTATAAAATTTTCATTTACAGAGACGCTGTCTTACAATCATCTCTGTCTGTGATTTTGGATGCGGATCAAGATGTGAATAAGGAAAAATCTGCTAAATCCTTCTTCACAATATGGACCAATAACATTGAAACCACAACTTTGACAACATTCTTCACAAACTCTGACACCACTTTATCATTATCTTACTTTTGTTCTGTAGGTGCAGTCAAAACACCTGCTAATAATTGTTAAAAATAGTTAAGGTTTATAGTCTTACATATGAAATGTAAAATAGGATGCAAAGTTCATGAAATTAGACATAATATATAATCGGTTCTAAAAATAAATATTCTTTTCAGATATATTAGGTGTTTAAATTTTTTTTAAGTTTTAAGTATCAAATATTCTTAATATAAACAAATAACTGAGAGTCTACACATCACAACTATAGTTCTTTTATAATGAATAAAGTAAAAATTTGCATAATTAATATTATTATTAGAGCCCAGATTTCCAGTTCTTATGCTATAAACGCTATTTTGACCATAAAAATAAAGTTTTATAGCGTTTATAGCATAACCGCTATTTCGACTACAAATGCTATTTTGACTAGAAATTAAAAGATAAAACTAGTAATTATGGTATAAACGACTATAAAAACTGTGATAAACCATCCTTTACGTGCGAAATATATTTGTAACAGATTATTATATTATTGATAAATTAAACATGCAAGAGACATTTAAATTAGTATGCCATTTCATTCACATTTTTATAGTAATATTCCATAGAAGACGTACGAGCATAATTATTGGTAAATTAAACTGAATTGAAAAATGAATAAATCACTACTCAATACAGTATAATATCATACAGTTTTCTTAAATAAATATAATGATACATGAAGAAAGAAGATAGGTATGCCAAATAAAATAAATATAGGGTATTTATTTATTGTAACCGGCTAATTTCGCTCTTTGTGTAAAGAAGTTAGGTACTTTGAGCACACACATTTCTGAACATGTTAGTTAGTTGAGTGCTCATGTTGTAAAAACAAAACATGCCCAAAGTGAAACAACCAGAAACTTTTTTGAAGTTGAAAGAAGCTTTTCAAAATTGAAATAAATTTAAGTGAAAATTGACTAAGCATGACAACTGTAAATGTTAATAAATTTTTTGGTAATTTCTCGTAATGAAGCTTAATTGTTTCATTAAAAAGTAGCATATTTGTTATATTAAGAATTATTGTTACTGTTTTTGCATTTGGTTTGTGCTGTTCTATTTGAGTTTCGTGGTTATATTTTTTTAGTTGGTTGTTACTTGGACAAGATAGTTTTTTGGGTAAATTTTGTTTAGATTTCTTTCATCTTGTTAGTTTCTTGTAAAATGAAAGCTACGTATAAATTAAGAAACATGGGTTATATTTACTATTTATTAAATTTATAGTATTATATATACGATATTATACGTACACATTTGCCATTAATTGTTGCGTAAGCTCTGTGAATAATATTTAAAAATCAAAGGATAAAAAGGAACACTAGTACTGAATGGTACATTTCTATTTAAAACAGGACGTTTCGATAGGCTCAGCTATTATTTTCAACTAAATATAAATCAACTAGATTATGTGCACTCGGTAGAGAGCACACCTTCGCCGCCGCTTTGACCCGTTCTCTCCCAAAATTTAGGAAACTGCTAACTGGATAATAACCAATCGTCCCATCAAGTTTCATGCAATATGGTACAATACTTTTTGAGTTATTGAGTTATAAATGACCTTGACCTTTGACCGGATCGCTTCCAAAATTGTACCAGATCGTTTTTGAACATTGACCAATTGTACCATCAAATTTCAGACAATTTTGTTGAATGCTTTTTGAGTTATTGAGTTACAAATTACCTTGACCTTGAACTTTGACCTTTGACCCGATCGCTCCCAAAATCTAACAAAATAGTTCCTGGATATTGACCAATCGTCCCACCAAGTTTCATGCAATATTGCTCAATACTTTTTGAGTTATAAATGACCATGACCATTACCTTTGACTGGGTCGCTCCCAAAATTCTACCAGCATATTACTGGACATGGACCAATCGCTTCACCAAATTCCAGTCAATTTGGTTGAACGCTTTTACAGTTATGCGAATAACAAGATGATAAGTAAATAAATATATTCCGATAAAAATATGACCTTCCCGCATTCTGCGAAGGTAACTATTAACAAATAAACAACAATGGCATAGTTACTCTGAATTTTTTTGCAAAAGTTTCTATAATGCGAATACAAGAAAGGAAATGCATTGATTTTAGGACACACTCAGCTATTATAAGGACTCTTTTTTACCTACTTTAAACCTCTTTTATAGAGCTATAAAAACTTTTTTTGGGCGCTATTTCAACTACTTTCGTTAGAACTATAAATCCGGGCTCTAGACTTATTATCATCATACTCTGGTTGGAATATTTCTAAGCATAACTTTGTCCCAATATTTGCAATGTAGTAATAATATTGAGGTAATGTTGTACCAATATTGAGGTAATGTTGTACCAATATTGAGGTAATGTTGTACCAATATTGAGGTAATGTTGTACCAATATTGAGAATGTTGTACCAATATTGAGAATGTTGTACCAATATTGAGGTAATGTTGTACCAATATTGAAAAGGTTGTAAAAATTTTGACAATATTGAGGTAATATTATAGCATTATTGACAATGTTGTGCCGGTATTGAGGTAATATTGTAACAAAATTGACAATGTTATAACTATATTGATGTAATGTTGCACCAATATTGACAAGGTTGCAACAATATTGGGAATATTAAGGTAATGTTGTAACATTATTGGTAATGTTGTAACATTATTGGTAATGTTGTAACATTATTGGTAATGTTGTAACATTATTGGTAATGTTGTAACAATATTGGTAATGTTGTAACAATATTGAGGCAATGTTGCCCAAAAAATGTTGTTGTCAGGAAACTTACTTTAGCAATTCTATTGCAACCTGCATTACAGTAATGTTTACTATCCAAACATTCATTAAAAGATTTCAATTTTTTTTAATTTTGCCAAATGAAGCATAGGAAAATATGTAAAAGAGATAATATAAGAGCAATTTCATATGGTCATATTCCATGCTCCGAGAGAAATTTCTACTACTGTATACAGGGGTTTCGGAAAGTTCTTGGACACCTACATTTTTTTCAGGCCATGGAGACAAAACGCAATGCTATAGTTGAACTTCACCAAGCAGATAACTGTGCTTCTAAGATCGTTAAAGCCCTAAAACTGCCGAGATGTACTGTTTATAATGTTTAAAAGCGTTATAAGGAGACAGGACGTGCATCAGACAGACCAAGATCATGTCGTCCAAGAACAGCGAGGGCACCACATCTGATAAAATACGTCAGGGAGAAGATCAAGAAGAACCCTGAGAGAAACATCAGTCAACTTGCAAGAGAGGTACATGTGGGTCAAGCTATCATACACCAAAAAAAACACCAATAATCTAAGCCACTAGGGAAACACTCATACAAAAAGGTTCGACGATAACTCTTCTCCGAAACCACATGACTGAAGCGTCTTCAGAGAGGAAAACAAATTCTCTCTGCTGACACGCGTTGCTCGATCATCTGGACGGATGAGAAGATTTTTACGGTTGAAAGGACTCATAACTGCTTGAATGACAGAATATTAACAAAGAATATTGAAAGCACCCATCCCAATATCAGGATAGTTGGAAAAAGAAAGGGTTGACATCAATTTGCAATAAAATAATATCAGGTAAACCAATATTGAAAACCATAAATTAAAAAACTCATTAACTAAAAAAAAGCAGTACAATATATTCTAATAAAATGATTACGAAACTAATAATTCAAATTTTTCTAAAATTTAGTAAAATATTTTGAAATAAAATAATTAGAAGGAAATATAACGCAGTAAAAAAAACTAAATAACACATTAATTAGAAAAAAAAAATGTCCAAATATTTATAAAACAAATAAAGTTGAATAATACAATTTAAAAAAGTTAAGAAAAATTATTTTGTAACAATTTAACTCAACAATTAAAATTCAGTAACATAAAAAGAAAATGCACAATTGGTGATAAAATAACTCGCATAGATTAATTAGAAAACTCACAATTTCCAATAAATTTATTATCAATAAATTAATTAGCGCAAAAAATAAGCGCAAGCATAATTAGCGCAAAATAATTAGAGCAAGTATAGTTAGAGCAAAATAATTTGTGCAAGTATAATTAGAGCAAAATAATTAGCGCAAACAATACGCTCCGCCAACTTGTCTATATAATGACCGCCCACAGTGACGTTAAAAGTTAACTTAGGTAGGTAATTTAATTTATGAATGTATGTATTATCAGGGAAAAAATAAACGAGGTCACTTTAAATTTTAGATGCAAAAACCGTGGAGTTTTCAGTCAAAATTTTGAGATTTGACAACGTTGCATAGGATAAGCTCCACCTTCTCGTTATTGAGAAAAGATGCCAATTAATTTCTATCAAGATACCAATTAGTGAATTATCTTTGAATATAGATGGTTGGTGGCATTAAATCTTACTGTTTTACAATTAGCTTTGCATTTCTACTAAAATTAATTATAATCATTGAATTGCGTTCTCCAGTAATAATTTGAGTATTTTCACTATTTTGTTTTGGTCACTTAATATCAAATAAGCATAGGAATGTTAAAGTCAAATAAATAATTACTAATTATTATTTACCTGAACTCATGGAAGAACTAGTAAGCCTGAACTATAGCAATAGGAAAGTTTGGGACATTTTGGTTGGTATTATTGAAACATCAATATTTGGGTGTCCGAATGAAATCACACTAATATATAATAATTATTCTCGAAACTTGAAATCATTCTCGTTTATAATTTAAGATAGGACATACCATGACATTTCCATATTCTTACCTCCCCCCCCCCCTCCCACAGATATTTTAAACTCAATCAGTACCATTCATCAACATGTTGCGGGACTCAGGTGAATTATTTAGTATACTGTACTGAATATAAGAAATTTTAGACATATGAATAACCTAATCGACGATAATGATAACAATGTTAGGCATCAATATAAGTTAACCCAATGAAAGGGTGAGAATTAAGGGGTACGCGGGGTTTCACAAACACCCCCCCCCCTCGCCCCCATTACCATAGTTTTTTTGCTATATAGACCTAATTTAGTTCTGTTTCATATATTTTTTAAAAGTTTATATTCATCATGTTATGTATGCTAGATTTAATTATCCCCATTCCAATCATTCCGTGATGGTGGAAGAAAAAAATTAGTTTGTGATGATTATTTATTGTATGATATTTGAATAATATTTGAAATAAAATAGTGATACCTTTTACCTCTTTGGTAATAATAATAAGAGGCTGTGCGGGCATATTTCTCTTTGCATGTAAACCATTTCGGTCATACATGCTAATACCTCTTTGATCTCGATTACTTTCTGCGATAGGGTAAGTTGCGGATTATTGGACGGATATTACCAGAAAATGTATATAATTAAAGTTAAAATTTTTTAATTATATACTTATTTGTATTTAGATCGAATAATTGGAACCATCCGATAATTTGTAACTTGCAGCTAATATATAACATATTTTATATAACTATTCCTAACTCTGTAATCAAATTAGATTTTTCAACTGTAATTAAGTTAAAATCAAATGCTATAGGCAGCACAGTTTACCATTAAAAAATAAATGGTGCCTCTCTCACGGACGTATCTTATAAAGATCACCTAAATCTAGATGCTACCTATTTCAATTTATATTAATTTCAGTAACTAAAAACTAATCATAATTAGGAGGTTTGACCTCTGCTTGGAATAAAAGGCCATATAGCTGACGTCAAATGGAAAGGAACTCAAAGAAGCAGTCAGAAAAGAAAATGGTTCAAGTCACCTACAAATGCTCAGAGATGAAGAACGTGAATATGCAGTCATTTACCAAGAAATGTGTATGAAAAAGACACAAGCACCAGTATCTGCATTCACAGACGGAAGATGAAAATGAAAAGATTATGGAAAATTAATCCTACATACCAGAAAAATATAAAACCCCTTAGTTGGAGAGCATGACTCTAGCTCTATTCTCTAAAACTGCAACTAGTGTTTAAAAAATGATAAGCTTGGTAAATATAAAAAAAGATAATCCATATTACAATAGTTCAGAGTCCAAAGACGCCACCTCTTTCCCTAACATTCACCACAGACAATTCAAAATTGAGCCCCTGAGGGAAATTATTCATTTATCACCTTCAAAAACGTAATCATCGATGAAGGGTAAAAATTTATTTTCTAATTAATAAGATATAAACTTAGAAACTCAAATTGATTGACTGATTCAGAAGTATTGTAAATCTAAACTAATACAAACTATATAAAACTAAATAAATATTTACTTTTTGGCCGAACTTTTTTTCGGGGTGTTAATTGAGGGGTATGGTCATGAGCCACCCCCCCCTCCACCCCCAGACTAAAGCCCCCTCCCCTCCCGGTCATGAGCCTCCCCGGACTTAAGCCTCCGGTCATGAACCCCCCTGGGACATATGCCCCCCCCCCCGGGTATCGAGCCCCCCCCCCCATCCTGTTTTTAATCCTTATTTACCTAGTTGAACGAATGAAGAGCTACTTTGATAGAAATAACATGGAGTAGCTAATTATGTAGTTTGTTGTATACGCTAGTTTGTTGTACTGCACACTTCATATGATTTTTTAATTACTTGGCAGGGGGTTCAGGATGACGCCCCCGATATACATATATTTTATGTTAAATCAGTAATAAACTTCATAAGTGTCGGACTACTGGGGTGTCGGACAATTGGGGCGTCTGACCAATTTGGTATCGGACTAATGGGGCGTCGGAAAAATGAATAGTAATCTTGTTTTCTTTAGGTATTTTAGGAATCCTTATTTACCTAGTTAAACAAATGAAGAGCTACTTAGATAGAACTAACTGAGAGTATCCCTATCTATCTAGCTAGCTACTCTCAGTTATCTATATCTAGGTAGCTACTCTCAGTTATCTATATCTAGGTAGCTACTCTCAGTTATATATATCAAAGTAGCTGTTCATTTGCTCAACTAGGTAAATATGGATTGAAAACAGGGGGGGGGGGGTCGTGACCGGGGGGGGGGGCTTTTGACCGAGGGGGCTTTTGACCGGGGAGGGGGGGGGGACTTAAGTCCAGGGTGATTATGAATTACACCTGTTCCTTAAGCGGTGAAAAAATTCATCACCGCTCGTTACCGTTAACAGAAGTTGGTCCTCGTTAAAGCGCAGTCATATATGCTCGGCCACCGCTTATGTTCCCCTTACCGCTCCGATGGTTTTGAGCTTTTCAAAATGTTGCAAGGGTTGAGGAGCGTTAGTTTTCCTCTTTGCAAAGTTCACTATCTCTAAAACACCGCCCAGCCAAAGTTTGGCACCGCTAGAAGCAAGTTCGTGAACACTTTATTCCGCTAGGCCAATGCAGAAATCCTGAACGGTGCTTCCACAGCTTTGCCCGGGCGGTGATTAAACGTTGACAAGCTTTGGCAGAGCGTTGCTATTTTTTTATGAGTTTGTTTCTCTAAATTATCTATCAAAATATAAAATACAGGTGGTGCCATAGTGGTGCACCGCTGATGCCGTCGTTGACATAGAGTTGGCTTAACGGTAGGAAGAGGCAGCGAGCGTTGGTTTGGCAGTATGGAGCTATGCAACCTCCTTACCAACATCAAACCAAAGTTCATCACTGCAATGAATCTTTGCTTCATTTTCTGAGACCGTTTCAGAAAACTCGTGTCTTTGATTCAAACGTTTTCAACTGCCTTATTAAAGTTTATGCAACATTTAATCACCGCCCGGGCAATGCTGGAGAAGCAGCTGTGGTCCAGAATTTGAGATTTACGTATTTGCGTCTATTATGGTGCCAAACTTTGACTGGGTTTTGTTGCGGTGGGGAACTTTACGGAGTGGAAAGCTACTGCTTCTCAACGCTCGTAATATTTTTTGCAGTTCAAAACTTTCGGTCGGTAAGTGTGAACATAAGCGGTGGTCAAGCGTATACTGCGTTGCCTGAACGGGGGCCAACTTCTGGTCAGCGTTAACAATTTTTTGTCCCTGCTACAGGAACACTCTAGCAAATTCCTCCGGTGTGTCAGGTTTTCAAATGATGAGCCTCAACTATCGATTGATATCAAAAATCTGTCAGAATTTCTGATAAATTTCATCCATTCAGCTCCGTAATCAAAAGCAGTATACCGCTTTACCAACTTTCAACCCCGCCGAGTCAACGCCCACACTCGTAGAACACCGCTCTATCAATGCTCGTGTTACCATGATTGGTTTTCCCTTGTGATCGCGGTAACGATTGTTGTCGGAATTTCGTTTATTTTCCTTTAATTCAAAGAACGATCCAACATGGTTCTGACTGTGTGATCTAGGCTTTAGATATCCTTATCTATACATCGAAACAAGCCTTACTTTTAATAAAAGAGAAAATTAGCAATTCCTCATGCTATACCACATATACTGGAATTATTTTGCTCCAGTGCTTCAGATATTTTCTATTTGATTAAGATTAGCAATTAGTGTTGTTGATCAGTCCCTATCGAAAGTCTCATGAAGATCTCGACAGCTGCTGCATGCTCTCCAATGAGGAGTGCATTATTATGCACCCAAGTAATAAAATAAAAGATTAACAGAAAGATAGTGAGAAAATGGGAGAGAAACAACATAGCTCATTAACAATTAGTTTGGGTGACTAAATATCAACACATGACTAGGATTGTGACAATATGTGTTTAAAATCATAGATCCAGAAAAAAGTATGGACGGAATGAATGAAAGACTATTTAATCATTCTAAATCAGCGGTATACAGTACCCGATACCAATTCATTTCGTTTCCTCTATGATATTCTTAAGATCTATTATTTTATCTGCATATTGTCACAACCCTACACATGACCAACGAGAGGACGTGCACTCGTTGTAGAGCGCATACCTTCGTCGCCACATATAACCTTGACCACCCAATAATTTGACTTGAGTTAGAAATGAACTAATCTTTTCTCGTCCACTCCCAAATCTGATCAAATGGTTCCTGGTTATTGACCAATAAATGGTCAATACTAATATCAGGGAATTGATTGAATACTATTTGAGTTATAAATGACCTGATCTTTTACTCCCAAAATCTTTTGCTTTCTGTACTTTTGACCCGTCGTTACTTTTGACCTGATCTCTCCCAAAATCTAATCAAACTTAATTCAAGGTATAGAAGGTCCGAGGTTATAGGGAGGACTACAATTCGAGCAAATTCAACAGAAATCTAGATCATGGAAATATTGTTTACCAATTCAAATTATTGAATGACAAAAGAAGGTAAAACTAAGACAAAATGAAGGGAGCGGCAATTTATACAAGTTAAGTTCTCAGAAAAAATTATCTATAACTTTTCAAAATAGTTTCATTTTAATTTCTTTTACTACGTAAAATTGAAGACTCCATTAAATCTATCTTGAAAAGAGAGGTGGAAGTCTGCGATCGAACTGTAGATACGTTCTCTAGGTTCTAAACTCCAGCAATCAAATTAAAGTATTTATCAATAGCCTCTTCTCCTTTTTACCACGTTAAAATATTAATATTGCCAACACTACTTCCCGTTATGGAAGATAATTTTATATAGGGATATACTGTTCAATGCAAGGATTTAGATATAGCTTACAAGTTTAACTATTACACAGTTCATGCAAATGAATGTGTTATTAAGCAATGAATATGTAAGCTAATTTTAGAAGTTAGTAGAATTCTCTTTGGTAATGCATCGCTAGCCTAGATGTGGTTTTACCTATACCCATAGTATATATTCCACTTTTTTATTTGTTTTTGTTATAAAAATTATTAAAATATTTGAACATAAGCCAATTTAACCAAACCAGCCTTTATATTAATCGAGGGTATTATAGACATTGCATAATTAACTAATTATATACATTAAAAATTGAACTAAGTTAAATACGCAACAGCTGATGTGACACAGCAGCCGATAGCTAATTACAAAAAGATGCTCTATAATAGATATGAAGTTTGAACTGCTATAGTCGAAAATTGAAAATCTTCTCTTACTAGCTATCAGCTACTGTGTCATGCTGGCTATTGTGTCTCTACCTTAGTTCTTGCCCTTCAAAAAAAAAATCAAATTATTCTTCATACTCACTTATTAAGATAGGACTGTTGCAAATAATAAATCAATGATAGTAGTTTTGATCTTACTAACTGATAGTATGGAATGGCTAGTTATTCTGTCAATAATTTAGAGCATGAAAAAAATCGATTGATATTAAATCAAATGATTCCTAGCAGTTTTTCGTGAAGTGCTACGCAATGTAGTTATTATTTCATTAAAATTTGATATACGATTAAATCTGTGTGTAAACCACTATTACAAATGGTTAAATAACTGTTCCTGTAGTTACTCCCATGTGAAAAATTTAAGAGAAATACACGACAAGTTTTATAGTTTAGCGCAATAGTTTTTTTTTATAAATATAGTTATTTCGGTGAAGGCCTGATAGTTCAAATAATCGTTAATCGAAATGTAAATTTTTTATTAATACGATATAGATTGATTCGCACTATATTTCAATATTCAAAGATAATTCACTAATTGGTCTCAAGTAGTCATAAACTTTTTACTGCATGGCATCTTTTCTCAATACTACGAGAAGGTGGAGCTTATCCTATGCAACGGTGTCAAATCTCAAATTTTTGACTAAAAACTCCACGGTTCTTGCATCTCAAATTTAAAGTGACCTCGTTTATTCTTTCCCTGATAATACATTCTATAGCAGGGGTGGGCAGAAATATATTTTCGAGTGCCACTGATAGAAATTTCAGTGCTACGAAATATTTTTTCTTTTTTTTCATAGAAAACTAAATTTAATGATACACTTAGTTATTCTTTATAGTTTTTTTTCAATAACATATTAAAGATTGCACCATAGGGATGAAAGTAAAATAAATCAGATGAGTAGCTTTATCAAAACAAATTTCATTCTCATACATTTAGACAAAATTATAAATAAAATGAACAAACATTTTCATATATTAGAAAATCATTTTCATCAAAATGAATACATATTAAATTAAATAAACATGAGTACAGAATTCCTATTTATTCAGGTGATTCTTCATTAATAAAGAATAATTTGGCACTCTGTCACTAGTTGTGATTCTAATTACATCTGCCAGGTGAGCATCAGTCATTACACTGCGGATTTTAGATTTATTGAACTGAAAGGTCGAGAATGCCTGTTTTTTCTGATAGATAAACCTTTTTGAAATTTATCAAATGTTTTTTGAATATCATACTTTCTTTATTACGGACTCAAAAAGTTTTCCTTCTATAATGAAAAGGCATGAATACGATCGCCAAACTGTCAAATAAAGACACTAATATTAAAAGTTGCAACTAATCTTATAAACGAATGCTATGCCAATTAAAATAGTTCAGAATGTCCTTTTTAATAAAAATTACTTCAATAAATTGTAATGGTGGACTTTTTCGGATACAGAGGGAAGGTTCGGACACCGTCCGAATCAACCTAAACAGAAGTGTCCGAACCATCCCAAATGACACTTCAAAATTAAAAACATCACCATTTTTCTAATTTCATTTGTATTATTTTTTTAACACTCCAAACATAACATAAAATATTGATATAATTCATAACTTTGAGATTGAGAATTAGTTTCTTATTCATATAGTCCACACACGATACAATTGAATCACGAAAAATTACATCAAAATTGAAGAAAATAGTAAATTACCTCTCGGGGGCGAGATACTACATTGCACTGGATCTTTCAAATAGCTGACAGGTAACACGTCACACACATTCAATAGCAATAAGAGGCAGTTCCAACAATTATGAACATGTTTAAACGAATTGTCCGAACTATCCCTCTGTCCGAATGTTCCTAGTTCTCCCCTAAGGTATTGGGTTTAAGATAGAATAACGGATAGATGAAATTTTTTCATTCTTCTATTCTGACAGCCATAAGGTCGAAACACACTCTTTATTGAATAATGATATACAAAAAATGAACATTATTTACAGAATAAGTATTTAAAAAAATCAAATCAAGTAATAAATCAAGATCTACACCAAGATCTCTCTCTATTATGCAAGAAGGTACTCAACAATTATTTATTACACAGTAATGTTTAATTATCGCATTTTCACAGTATAAAATAGCAAATAATCAGGATATACTTATTACATAATACTTTTAACTGGCAAAATGAAATATATTAACGGACAATAGCAATCATGTACGAAACCTGATTATAATAAATAAACATTTGAAATAGTTATCGGTAAGTTAAATAATTTTCTTTTAACTTGCATTTTCTTTCAATTTTATACGGGTAACTTTTAATAATTTGTAAATAGGTGAGGTGGGCACCCGGTGCCATTTGAGTGCTAAAAAGAGCACTGAGTGCCGCATTTGCCCACCTCTGTTCTATAGTGTACTGGACTTGGTGAAGAGGATTTATTGTGGGGATCGGACAAGAATAGCGGTGAGAGATGCTGAGGTGGTTATAGATGTTGAGAGCAGGATAAGGCAAGGCTGCACGGTATCGCCACTGTTCTTTAAACTCCTAACATACGTATAAGATCATTGAGGAAAACAGGAGAAGAGCAGGAGAAATGTGGGTGTGTGGTGTGAAGGTGAATAGCCTGTCCTTTGTGGATGATGGACTGTTGTTGGCTGGAGGAGTGGGAGAAGCAAGGGAAATGATAAGAATTATGAAGGAGGTGGCATGCGAGTTTGAACTGGAGGTGAACTCTGGAAAGAGCAAGTGTTTGCTGTACAATGGAAGAAATGGAGTTGAGGAGATAGAGGGAATTCAGGTGGTGAAGGAGATAAAGTATTTGGAGGTGATGGTGGAAGATAGACGTGGATTGTATGAGGACCAGCAGAGGAGGATGATCGAGCAGATGAGAATGCTGAGCAACATGACATACTCTGTAATTGAGAAAAGCTGCCACAGAGTGAAGATGGGCAAGACATAATGGAAGTCAGTTGAGCTGTCCAGTGTTTTGTTTGGAATGGAGGTGGTGGATTTGAGGGAGGGGGACATCGGGAAGCTGCAGAGTCAGGAAAATGGAACAGTGAGACGGATATTGGGTGCACCTAGATATGCAACCATTACTGGAATGAGAGGTGAAATAGGATAGGAATGATGAAGAGTTGAGTGGTGAGAGGAAGGCTACAATACATGTGGAGGAAGATGCAGAGAGGGAGTAAGTTGGTGAAGAGGGTGAGGCACGGTGGGGCGCATCCAAGGAGGCGCCAGGGGAAAGCGCACGGTCTGCCAGTGGCGCCAAAGAACCCATCAGGTACCGGAGGGTTCTGTGGGGTTCAACCGCAAGGAAGAGTCCCCAACATCCCCCCGAATACAACAGAGTGGAACGGGGTTGGCCACCCCGAACACCTCTCAAAACAAAATATCGGCGAAGGCACTTTCGGTGCCCGAACTTTGACTGATCAAGCGGTGTGTGGCTTGAGGCAAAGGACGGCAGAAGTGAAGAGGCAGCTGTGCACTATTCACCCGAATCCTGGTCCGGTGAGGCAGGGGGAAGATGGGGGGGTTTTTGAGGGTGGGGATCGGGGGGAGAAGAAAGAGGGGAGTGAGACGTATAGGTAGTGGGAGAGAGAGAGACGTAGGCTGAGAGAGGAGCGGCAGGGGTTGGGAAATGCTGGGGAAGGTGGTAGAACTAGGAGGGGAAATAGAGGTAGGGGGGGGGGGAATAATAGAAGGGAAAGAAGATTAGGTAGACATAGGAAAAGAAGTGAAAGACAGATTAGGAAACAGTTAGGGAGGAGAAGGGTAGACAGTAGGAGATGCAGGAGGGAAGGCATTAGGGAAATAGTAACTTGGAATGTGCAGAGGCTATCCTTGAGGGAGAACAATAGGAGGAGATTGCGAAGGGTGGCGGAGCATATAGAAGGGAAGGGATGGGAGATAGTCTTGATGACGGAGGTGAGTGCAGATGGGGAAGGGATTATCTGGTTAGGAGAGGAGGAGAGGAGAATGGTGGTGATCCATTCGAGGAAGGCAGCGGTGGTATTGAGAGGGGAGGCGATGGAGAAGTGGGTAGAGGAGGGACAGCAAAGATGGCTTAGGGACAGAGTAGTTACGGTAGTGGTAGGGGGAATGAGGCTGGTATCCGCATACCAGCCAATATGGTGATCAAATGATGTATAAATAGAAACGTATAGGAGGGATGTAGAGGAACAAGTAGCTATGCAGGGGAGGGATAGGTTGATAATAGGAGGGGACTTTAATGCTAATGTAGGCAGGGGTTTTACAAGACAGGGTGTATGTGGTAGGTATGGAGTAGGTAGAGTAAGTGAGGCAGACAGGGATTTTATAGAATGGTGTGAGGTGAATGATTTGAGTTATGTGAATAGTTTTATGAAGCATGGTAGAAGGGATACATGGTTTCATATGAGGTATGGCAGGTGGTATGAATTGGATGGTTTTGTGGTTAGGAAGAATGAAAGGGTACGAATGGTGAAGCGAATGAAGACTGAATGCAGTGAGGGGCTCTCGGACCACAAAGCTAAGATAATGGAGGTAAAGGTAAAGAGCAGAACGTGGAGGAGAATAGGGAGGACAGAGATCCGACCTCCAAGGATAAAATGGGAGGTGTTGAAGGAAGTAGATAAGATGGAGGAGTATAAGGAGAAGACCAGAGTGAAGATGGAGGAGTGTGGTCCGAGAGAGGATGATAGTAGGACTGAATGGGATGTTTTGACTGCTGTGATGGTAGAGGCAGCGAAAGAAGTGTGCGGTGAGATGGGGAAGGCTGTGGCCAACCCTTGGACAATAGGAGACGAGGAAGAGCTGAGAAGGATGAAGAGTAGGATCAGAGAGACTGTGGAAGCTAGGGTGGTGGCAGTTGAAAGGTTAGAAGCGAGGAGAAGGCTTAGGAGGAGAGTGAATGAGAGAGGTGAATTAGAGAGAGCGGAAGAGAATGTAAGGGTAGCTAGAGAGAGTGTGAAAGCAGCTAGGAGGACTGAGAAGCTTGAATTGAGACGGTTAGAGAGAGAATGGTGGAATGAAAATATGAATGAGTGTGCGGAAGCGTGTAGTAGTGGTAAGATAGGAATAATGTATAAAGTGTTGCGTGAATTAGGTATGAGAGGTAGTAAGAAAGCACCTGCGAGTGGGAAGGTGACTGTGAATGAATTTAAGGACCATTTTGAGAGTGTGACTGCAGAAAGGTTTGAGGTGGAACCTGGTATGATAGCAGTGGCAGTGGAAAGTGCGAATGACTTGAGGATGGATGCGGATGCGATAGAAGCGAATGAGTTTATGAATGAGACGCCTGAAAATGGTGAAAGTGATGTTTGATAGTAGAGCAGATAGGTGGGATGAATCGTTGAAAGTGGGTGTGATGGTGCCATTGTTTAAGAAAGGTGATAGGAATGACAGGAATAATTATAGGGGTGTGTGTTTGCTTGCGATGGGGAGTAGAGTGCTAGCGAGAGTGATTGCGAAGCGTTTGAGTTGGTGGGCGGAGCGAATGGGTGTGTTGGATGAGAATCAGTCGGGCTTTAGGAGGGTAGGAGTACAGCGGATGCGGCGCAAATGATGGTGAGAATGAATGAGGATGTTGTGGATTATGAGAAACGAATGAGTGTGCATGGAGGTGAAGTGAATGGGAATGAAAGACCGGTGGCGCGATTGTTGGACCTGCGAAAGGCATATCCTAGAGTAAGCAAGCCCGCGCTGTGGCAGCTACTCGAAAGATATGGTATGAATGCGAATGGGAAGTGTATGGATACGATTGTGGATTTGCATGAGACGACTGTGTATAGAGTGAAAGGTAAGGAAGGGATAGATGAGTCGTGGGTGCCTGAGAGAGGATTGCGTGAGGGCTGCGCCACATCACCGATCCTTTTCAATATATTTCATCAGGCGGTGATGCGGCAGGCCGAGAATGAAAGAGGTGTGAATGCTGGTGTGGTATGGAAGTGGATGCCTGGTGGGTTGTTTGCGGGTGAAAGGAACTGGGAGCGAATGAATAGCGAGGCGAAAGAGGTGCGAGTGAGGAGTGTGCTGTTTGCGGATGATACGACGATTGTGGGTGTGAAAGAGGAGATGAATGACGGTGTGAATGTTGTGAAAGAGGTAATGAGTAGATGGGAGGAGCGGAACAATGAGGACAAGGAGGAGGAGCTTGAGTTTGGTATGGAAGAGGCGAATGAGATTAGAATGTTAGGTAGTTGGATAGGTGCGGAGGCGGATGTGAAGAATAGGATTAAGAGAGCGAATGGTGTTTGGTGGAGAGTGAAAGGGCAACTGAAAGGGTCGTGAATGACGAAGAGATGGCAAGCGAGAGTGATTGAGATGTGTGTTGAGAGTGCGATGAAAGGCAGGTGAAAGCGGTGGTGCTAGGATGGTATGAGAAATTAGAAGAGGTGAGAAAGGTGCCTGGGAAGAAGAGAAAGACTGTGTTGTATTGGAAGAGGCTATTGAGAGAGGCGGCGATTGATTGGACGGATGTGGAGAGATTGTGCGGCGATAGAGAGGTATGGAAGGATGCAGTGAATGAGAGAATGGACCATCTGGATGTATGGGAGAGACAGCGTGGGCATGAGTATGGATGGGGGTGAATGAGTTAGCTTTAAGTAGGAATATAGGTAAGGGGGTAATAGATTTAACATGTAGGTATGAGGGATGTGGGAAGGTATGTAAGCCAAAGGGGGGATTAACGGTACAGCAGAAGCGGATGCATAGGGCAGCGGAGGGAAGGGTGACGTTTGTATGTGGGAGGTGCGGGGTAGTATTGCAGACGGAGGGAGCTAGGAAAAATTATGAGGTTAGTTGTACGGGGGCGCTGGTAGGGGTTTAGGTAGGAGGGAATGTGGGGTTGTGGGGTGGAGGTATCTAGGAGTAATTACGTTAGGCATGTTAGGGGATGTAGGGGTGTGGGTGAAGATGGGGAGATGGTAGTAGCGGGTGCCGCAGCTAGAACCAGGGGGAGGGTGGCGGTGTACAGAGTCTGTGAGCGGACGCTGTCTTATGCCAACATGGCCAGGCACCAGGAGAGATGTCGGGTTTGGGACCCGGGAGGGGAGCCAGACCCCGTTGGGGGTTTCGGCTAAATTTGAATTGGAATTGGTGAAGAGGGTGAACAGAATAATGAGAGTGAGTCGAGCAGGATGGTTGAAGAGAACTGAAAAATACTTGGAATGGGCGCATATTGAGGTGGATGAGGTGATGACGATGAGCGGAGGAGAATTGAGAAGAAGAGTCGCAGAGAGAGTGGAAATGGAGTGGAGGGCTGAGATGGAATTGAAGAGCACACTGTGGCTATATCGAAGATGCAAGACTGAGATGAGGGAGGACGATTATGAAGGAGGAGAGGGTTCAAGATTGTGGTTCGGTGCGAGGACGAACTGTCTGTGGCTGGGAGACAGGAGAAGAGTGGAGAAGAAGCGGATGTGTCAGATGTGTGGAGTGGGAGAGGTGGAGGACGTGAAGCATTTTCTGATGGAGTGTGGAGCTTTGGAGATGGAGAGAGTTGAGGCGGTTGAGCTGTAGAGACCAAGGGTTGAGAGGGAGGAGGAAGTCATGGAAGTATTTTCGTTTGAGGAGGAGGAGAGGCAGAGAAAGATCACTGTTTTAGTGAGCACGTAAAGGAAGAGAGCGAGAACGGAGAGAGCAAGAATAGAGGAAGCAGAATAGGATGACGAGCTGGAGTCTCAGAAAAGGCAATCCTACACACAACTGATGATGATGACATATCTACCATGTATCAAGCTAGTTAATGTTGATTATCGAAGCCAATTAATTAACTTTAATGAACACTACATTATCCTATCCAGTAATCATTGATGGTTACCGATTATGTAACAAGGAAGTTAAACTAACTGGTAAGCTACCTGATAAGTTAGTGGTCACAAAAAATGGGTAAAGTTGCACTGAAGCTTCCACTGACATCGTCGAAGCTGTACTTCCCTTTCTGTTATTTTTTTTATCAAATATTGACAATTAAATGAAAAAATTGTGTTATGTATCATAGTTACTCATTACTTAGTTGTTATTTAGCAGTCTAATCGCTTTTTCCTTTCAGTTTCTGACAAAATAATGAAGCACTGTTTGAAACGATAATTATGTTATATAAGAAAACGATAATGTTATATTTTGTGTTAAATAAGAAGGATATTGTGCTATTAAATAAGTCAATGCAATTATTTCTATTTAATTTACTATTCATTAAGCCTCATATATTTATTTCAATTATCTATCATTTTTAATATTTAATGAAACATAACAAAAAAAGAAGAACAGCTTCGACGATCACAGTCGAAGCTTAAGTGCACATTTATAAAATAGTGTAGTAACTAGATTATGTACACTCGGTAGAGCGCATACCTTCGCCTCCGTTTTGACCCGTTCTCTCCCAAAATTAAGGAAACTGCTAACTGGATAATAACCAATCGTCCCACCAAGTTTCATGCAATATGGTACAATATTTTTTGAGTTATAAATGACCTTGACCTTCATCTTTGACGGGATCGTTTCCAAAATTCTACCAGATCGTTCCTGGTCATTGACCAATTGTACCATCAAATTTCAGACAATTTGGTTGAAAACTTTTTGAGTTACAAATGGTCTTGACCTTTATCTTTGACCTTTGACCAGGTCACTCCCAAAAGACTAGCAACAGGTCACTGGACATGAAACAATCGTTTCACCAAATTTCAGGCAATTTGGTGAAACACTTTTTCAGTTAAGCGAATAACAAGATGATAGATAAATTAATAAATTCCGATGAAAATATAACCTTCCGCAAGATTGCGAAGATAACTAGTAAGGACTAAGGAACTGCCAAAAAGGTACACTAAGGAGCTTAACACAGCAAGTTCGGCTAATTACACTGCAGTAATAATACTAACTACTAAATGTTATATATTCTCAACTTAAGAGATGTGCTGATAAAACTGAAAGATAGCTTTAGAGCTTATACAACTTATTAAATTTATTGGTAAAATATGAAAAAATAATTATGAATTAATTAATTTAGTTAAAAATCATATAAGCTACTAAATAATAATAAAATAATAAAAATTCTTATATGACGTGATTGGTTCTATTCATTGATGACGTTAGTTAAATAAGATTCATGACGTCGAAGGAACCCAGCATTGCCTTGGATCTAAAAGGATGGGCGGAGCTTCTCAGACAGTTTTTGCGCTAATTACACTTGCGCTAATTACACTTGCGCTAAATATACTTTCGCTAATTATAATTTCGCTAATTACACTTGCGCTAAATACACTTGCTCTAATTACACTTGCTCTAATTACACTTTCTCTAATTACACTTGCGCTAATTACTCTTGCGCTAATTACTCTTGCGCTAATTACACTTGCGCTAAATACACGTGCTCTAATCACACTTGCGCTAAATACACTTGCGCAAATTACATTTGCACTAATTACACGTGCTCTAATTACACTTGCGCTAAATACACTTGCGCTAATTATACTTTTGCTAAAAAAATTATTGACAATTGTGTTTTTTGAAATTAGTCGTTATGTAATTGAATTATTGGTAATTATACGTTTCGTCATTACTTTACCTCATTTTAAATGTTTATAATTAATTTACCGTGAATTATTTTATCGTATTATGATTGTTTTTCAATTACATTACTCATAATTTCAAGTTTTGAAATTATTATTTTTCTAATTATTTAATTGCCTGCTATTTTACCTCTAATTAATTTACTAGTAATCATTTTCTCTCATTCAATGAATTTCCAAATTATGAGTGTCTTAATTATGTTCCCTGTAATTGGGCGATTTCTAATTATAATATTGCATTTTATACCGTTTTTTATTTATATTATTACTCATATTAGTTTATCTCAATTATTTTAACCGTAATTGAGCCCTTCCAAAAACAATATAAGCACAATTACAGCAGAAGTTTACAACTTACATCTTGGTGTCGGTCGGCTACACAAGCTTATCAGATCAATGAACAAAACTCAAAGTTAAACACAAGGCAGAGCTGTTCTGACACAACTTATAAACACATTAATGAAACTGACTAGTCTAAATAGTTACACGGGTGAAAAAGTTAAACTCTAACTAGGTGATGTAGCTATGGGATCACAGATTTTATTGGAAAATACAATTACATGCAGTTTATAAAAAAATTAAACATTGAAATCTTTATTTAAGTAACAACCTATCTATGATTCTATATACAGTATATTTATCGAAATAATAAGTCACTAAAGGAGTTATAACTCAACTTATTAAAGATTACACTCTTTTGTATTCTAATACAGCTCACCAATCTTGTATAACTTTTTGAAGTACCAACGAATTTGAATTACTTCGCTGAATTTATTAAGACTACTAAGTACTAACTTACTATCAATTATCTGTTTATATGTTTTAACATGAATATCAATTGCTCTAAATTGAATTTGATATATTTTTGATCGATGTTTTTTTTTAATTTCAACTTTAAATATCTTAATTTTAACCTGATGTTTTTAATTCGACTGCGATTTTTATACTTGAATGTGCGATTTTCTAATTTGAATGTCATCGGTTTTAAAAAAGCGTTTGACACTGTAAATAAACAAATTTTATTAACAAAGCTCGAACATTACGGTGTAAGAGGTAATTGCAATAAATTTTTAAATTCTTATCTTAGCAACAGACGGCAATATGTAGATTTAGGTGAGCATGTATCCGGTTTTAAACCCATTTTAACTGGTCTTTATCAAGGTTCTATTTTAAGTCCTATTTTATTCAATGTTTTTATCAATGATATAAACAATCTGTGTATTTTAAATGGAGTTAATTGTACTTTATTCGCTGACGATGCTGTATTTTATATTAGGGATTCTGATTTTAACATTGCAACTTCTAAAATGCAAGATTTTATAAATGTACTATCTCAGTGGCTCAATATGAATTAATTAATCCCTAATATTTCAAAAACTAAACTCATGATTTTTAGTTTGAACAATTTTGATAATCCCCCTATTGTTTTTAATAACTTTTTACTTGAATATGTTGACAATATTAAATATTTAGGAATTTTAATTGACAATAAAGTTAATTTTAAAAACCATTGCCAGCAAGTAAAAACCAAACTAAGTAAAACACTAGGCATCATATACGCATCACGTGGCCATTTTAATACAAAGAATCTGCTTTTAATTTACCACTCACTCGCTTATCCCATTTTAATACAATCTATTTTAATTTATGGCAGAACTTGTACTAGTTTTATCGAGCCACTGAGAGTTTTAATGAACAATATTTTAAGAGTTATTTTAAGAGTGCGCAGACACAACAATATACCTGAAATAAGAACTAATAGTATGTATAGTAAATTGAATATTTTAAAATTTGATGATATGTATAACTATTTTTTAATGAAATTTTTACGTAAGGCCCTATTCAACGACGAAAACCTTTTCCAAACCTACTTTAGCACCCACATTTCTGATCATAGCCACAATACCCGAACAATTTCCAACAACACCAATCTAAACCTTCCCCACATTAGAACAGAAGTAGAACGTAATTCCCCCATTTTTAGATCTATTGAACTCTGGCGAAGTTTACCTCCATTTTTATTAGTACCCATGTCTGATTTTAAATTCAAAAAACTTTTTAAGAAATATTGCCTTGATAACTATGTCGTTGAATAGTGTCTTTTTAAATCAGCATCGTGGGCTTTTATATTTTTTTACTGTATGAATTTTAATTTAGAATTTTAAAATGAAATTTTTAATTTTGGTAACTTATAGGTTCTATAAGATTTTAATTCTTTTAGGAACCAACACTATACAATTGTTTTAGTAACTCTGTATTATGTTCAATTGAATTTTTCTGTAAAAGTGTGAAATATAAATAAAAATAAAAAAATAAAAAAATCGAATTGATATTATTAAATTTTCATTTGAGTTTTTTTCATTCTGATTTATTTTAATTCGACTGTAAAATAGTTTTGCTATATATTATTACATGTTAACGTAAGCTTTTCGATTGCTAAATAGAAATTTATATATATTTCTGGAGATACCATTAATTTCAGCCTTTTTAGATAAAATCCTATATTTTGTGAAAATGAATTAAATATTCGTGTTTATTAACATGGTTTCATTCAGTTGAATACAGATGGATCTAAAATAAATGTTTCTCACTTTGTGACTCTTTCCATGTCTTCCATCCTGAGATTTTTTTTATAACAACTATTGTCGAACTCTCATTTGTGGCCAATACATAAATATTATTCATTATTTACAATTCAGTATAGGCAGTAAAAATGAGCAACACAATTTTTTTGAAGTGTTGACAAATGTAGCTCGTTCTTGAAGGTAGGATTAAATTTTGAGGTGAAATTAGAACACAATTTATGAATATATTTATCCATAATATATCATAACAATTAGATATAAGTTATTGCACAAGCTATTCAAAATGGGTTATTTGTATTGTAAACATACATTTTGTAGATTCTACAAAAGGTTTGAGTTTACTATTTTGAATATTCGTATGTTCAATTAGTTTCTCTTAACATGATGAAGAAGTGACGATACTTCTGCGGCTGTGCATTGATCGGTAGGGATGTTGCATGTATTCGTGTCGACGTCTCCTGGATTGTCACACTGCTCGGTAGCTTGGTTGAAGTACAGACCATCGGCACAGCACCTCAGTACAGGTTGTCCATGCTCACATTGGTAGTACTGGTGAACATAAATATTATTAGTTCAATAAGCGAAAAGTGAACAGAATATATCTAACAGCAAATTTGTATGCAACATTTCAAAATTCAGTAAAACACTAATCACATTAGTTATTTTATTAGCCATATTTAGAACATTGGCGTACCTCATCGCAATCAGCACCAGGATAAATTTCACCGTCAGCTTGGCAGATCCATTCGTTACAGTTGCTGGTGTCAACATTATCAGCAAAATCGCACAATTCTTTATCAGGGTCATAGTAAGTTCCTGGAGAGCAAAGCCACAGGACAGCTTCTCCATCAATGCACCACCAATACTACAAGAAAGGATTTTCTGTTATTCTTGAAGAACTGGTTGATTAGATTTTTTTTTATCCCAGTACCTTACCTTATTGCAATCAGCGTGGGGATAGTGATCTACGCCTGGGTTAGCTTCACAGTCTGGAGCAGTGTAAGGATTCCAAGTAGTAGTGATTGTTGATTGGGTGGTAGTCTTTGCAGTAGTGGTTGTTGGAGTGGTAGTAGTGGTTGTTGGTTTAGTTGTGGTGGTTGGGGTAGTAGTGGTAGTTGTTGGGGTAGTAGTGGTAGTTGTTGGAGTGGTGGTAGTAGTTGTTGGGGTAGTAGTGGTAGTAGTTGTTGGAGTGGTGGTAGTGGTTGTTGGAGTGGTGGTAGTGGTTGTTGGAGTGGTGGTAGTGGTTGTTGGAGTAGTGGTTGTGGTTGTGGGAGTGGTGGTAGTGGTTGTTGGAGTAGTAGTAGTGGTTGTTGGAGTAGTGGTAGTTGTTGTTGGAGTAGTAGTTGTGGTTGTTGGAGTGGTGGTAGTGGTTGATGTAGTAGTAGGTGTGGTTGGAATAATTTTTTTCGAGCATTCCTGGTTGGATAAATAGGAATATAAAATATCTTTATTTTTCAATTCACATATAAATCCTTAAATCCATACTTATTGCAAATTCACTCACGTCATAGTTGAGATCTGGTTCTTCCCTGTAAGCATCTTTCATGCTATTAATTAGTCCAAATTCTTTATCACCACAAGTTGGAACAAAATCATCTGTGTCAACTGTCCAGACCATTATTCCAGCTACTCCGGATCGTCGAGCGAATCTTGCCTGCATAAGATTAAAATTAGAAAATTGTATCTCTATGAAACACTTCACATTTCTAATAATTTTCTATTACCTTTTCAGCAACAGATTCTTCGTCATCATATCCACACCAAAGACCGTCAGTGCAGGTCATGTAAGGCTCATACATTACAGGATCTCTAACACTCGTACAGTCAGAACCCTTCAACCTTTCGCAAATCTGTAAATCATTAATATTATGGATATTCATTCGCTGAATTACTCTTGTTTTTGTTGTACATTATACAACGAATAATACCTCATTCCATCCAAGAGTTCCGGCGAGTCTGGTGTAAGGTCCAGGTTCACCTGGATTTTGAGCTGGAGACCATATACTATTGTCATTTGGATCATCCAGTTGGAAGCAACGTCCATATGCAGGAATTCCCATCACAATCTTGTCCGCGGGTGCCCCCAAGTCAAGCCAGTAGTTGATAGAATATACCTAATATTGAAAAAAAAAAAATATTTTATAGAATTTGGTAAAATGGATACTAAACGATATGTGAAAAATCTTGTAATTCGTAATTCACAAATCAGTTGTTCACTTTACAAGGGGGTTAAACTTACTACATTGAAGTAAGTGAAATTGCCGTAGTCGTCAGGGTGGCCGCAAAGTGGTGCGTTGTGATGAGTGAAGTTCTCCCATGCTCCATGATAGTCGTAAGTCATGATGCTCAAAATATCAATGTTACGGACAAGACCTGCTATATCATAGGCTGGGTCTATAGTGGGCTTTCCTGATGCAAGAGCAGCAGTCAAGATCAGACCATATTTGTCTAGTTCAACTCTCAGCTCATCGAGGAAAATGATGAAATTTTCCTGTGAAAGGAAATAAAAAGGTAAGTTTAGATAACCTAAATTAGACAGGACATTTGTAAGAATGTTCCATTGTTTATCTTGCCTTATCTTCAGGCTTTCCTCCTCTTTGTGTTGGGTACTCCCAGTCAATATCCAAACCGTCGAAATTTTCCTTGCGAACTAACTCGATGCAGCTGTTGATGAATGTCGATCTTTTGAATGGATCAGCCACCATCTGAATTGAATGGAATAATTTCAAGTGAAGTGAAAATGAACTATCAGCATATAGTTTGATTTCAAATGTCTATCTTGTTACCACAGAATAGTCCTCAGATCCTTCATTCCATCCACCCACTGCCAAGATGGTTTTCAAGGCAGGATTGGTTTCACTCAAAGCAACGAATCTGTCATAAGCACAGTAGTTTCCTTCAGGGTCATCATCTGGACAATTCTCATTCCATGGATCTAATACCTATCCAGATTCAAATATCAGGTTATAATGTTCTACAATTCGTGTGTATAACCATATTTTATCAAACCCAGTTCGTACTTCAACTGTCCAGGTGTAATTACTCAGTCCAGCGAAACCAAAGATGCCATGAGTGCAAAGGAATGGATCCAAGTCCTCAACATCGAATTTACCCAAACCGGGTCTGTAGACGGCCCATGAACTGAAGTAGCAAACCACCTTCGGCTCTGGAAAAATAAAAAGGTCAGATAACACATTGTGAAAATCACAACATCATCATAGTTTCAACTTCTCAGTTCAAAAAAATTCAGCGAAGTATTTCAGTAGTTGAACTTTTCACTATTTATGACACCATTAATTCCATTCCGTGAATATATCTCTATATGTGTTCCGCACCATTGTCTAAGTTGCACAATCCCTAGAATGCGCTACGCGTTTTTTTCCTAATGTCGAGCGTACGCTAATATCGTCATTTTGTATATTATGAAATCAAATACTTAGTCAGTGGACAGTAACAAACTAGCGGGTACAACAAACTACATAACGGCAATTTATGTTGTGAGTTTCAAAATAATCTTCATTTGTATACATAAATATATGATATTTTTTTTGAAAAACTTACAAAGATCACAAGAAATAAATGAAGATTACTTTTAAAAACTCTTAACATAAATGGCCGTTATGTAGTTTAATGTATCCGCTAGTTTGTTGTACTGCAAAATTTCTGATTGATTGATTAACGTAGGGAGGTTAGGGAGGCGGCACGCCCCCTATTCACTCATATTAGCATTCAATTTCATAACAAATAAAATGAAGGTATTATTAACGCATGCTCGATATTGAATTATTTATTGGAAAAAATTAAAAGATTACATACATGAGAAATACGGATTACATATAAGCATTCACACAATTATATTTACCAAATTTTGCTATAAATTAATTAAACTAAACAATAATCAAAAATTATTTTAGGCAGAAAAAAAATGTAGAAGTACATTGCATACAACAGGTAAGTGTGAGACATGTTTGTTTATTCAATAAAAAATAGAGAATAACTAATTACTCTGGTAGGAGTTTTTGGCACCAAGATCCGTATCGCCGACGTCTAAAGGAAATTAAATACAAGGGACTGAGAGAAGCAGTCAGAAGAAAAGTGGCTCCAAGAACAAAGTTTCCCACATCCGTCGGTGATAATGCTCTTGGATACAGAAAAGCTACTCCGTGAATGCAGTCATTTACCCAGGAATGTGACGAAAAGGGATACGAACACCAGTAACTGCACTCACGGGTGGAAGAGGAAAATGAAGAGGTGATAGTAAATGAAGCCTACTATCCTACTTAATATTAAATCTCTGATATCACAGTTGAAGAGCACAGCCTTAGCGCTATCTTCTACAACTGCAGGTAACGTAAAAAGATAAACAATCGGGTTAATCGGGTTTAAAAACACGCAGCGCATTCTTGAGATTGTGCAAATTGGAAAATGGCGCGGAACATAGGTATTTTGAAATATTAAAAAAAAAATATTGATGTTCCGTTTTCTGCTTCAACATTAAAAACATTGCTATTTTCACTCAGTTATTTACAAAACAACCATTGAGATAATATTAAGCTAATTTCTCAGTAATGTTTATTCTTTATTTATTAACACTAAAAATATTAATAACAAATATTGAATACGAAGTTGTGCAGTAATCAATTAATTCCAATATACGTTGCATATCTTATCTTAGATTATGTTCTAATATAATGAATAATGATGACATACTTTTATATGGTGAAGAACAATGAGTTGTAATTACATAAGGCTTTTCTATTGTTAATTAGCTTATCTCTGATAAAAGATAAGGTGACTACTGCAAGGTACACCTGTTATTTCTCACAAGATAACAAATTGGTTAGAAAATTAATTATATTTTTACTGATAAGAAGACGAAAACAACTTTGTTATGCGAATGACAATTTTGTTAAGATGGCTTATGAAATACTGTTATTGTTAGAAAGTTTCTATTCAATTATGTAATTTCATTTAGTTTATGAAATATTGATTAGATTTAATAGTGTCTTTTTTCCTCCGATAATATACTCTATGCTCTAAAAGTAATGCAATATTTGTGTAATATACAATATGTGACAATATTCTATAATATACTAGTAATTATTTTATTTTTTTCAAGTATAGTTATTTTTAAAGCAACTATTGCTATTTTTTTTAGCAACTATTGTTATTTTCTTAGCAAATATTGTTATTATATATATCCATAATATTTAATTTTTAGTATAGTCTTGCACACTGCACAGCCACGAAACTTAAATTTTATAGCTATTAAATTCTGCAGTTCACAAATCTTACAGACCAAAGGTAATTTTCTGTTAAAGAAAAGTATGATTTATGAGATAAATATACATTATATTAAATTGGTGTAAAGGTTACGATCAAAGTATTGCTCACAAATGTAAATCTATTCTGTCAGGTAAATAGGATTTATTCCTGGGATATTAAGAAAATATCCCAGGAATAAATCCTCTTTGCTTCCTGGGATACTTCCTTCCAGGACTAAATCTTTCTTGCCTGAGTTCCAATATGTGGATGAACTCATTCGGGGAATAAAATAGTTAGAATATACATTTTAGTACAAAGAAATGATTAGACTGCATAAATTATAGGGAACATTATCCGATGAATTCCATTGCTTGAAATTTTCAAAAAGTGTGAAAATATTTGAATTTTAAACAAATAACTAAAGTCAGATATAGACTAAATATTAAAAAATATGTAACTAGCAATGTATATTATTTTCTTATTGAAATTCATTATAAAACTTTGCATTGCAATAACTGACTTTATACAGACAAAAAGCATTTATTGCTTAAAAAAGACAATACAGTGAGTTCCTCAATTATTTACAACTGAGAAGTCTGTAATTTTTATATCTCATAAATTATGTACTCTGCAAATATAGAAAGAAAAAAGTAGTGAAGCAAAATATTTTTTATGCAAAAGTACATATTTTATGTTATAATTAAATTTTCACATTTTTCAATAATCTCTAATTTTTGACGTAATGTTTAGGTACTTCACATTCTTTTGTTGAAATTAACATTTTATGGTTATTTTATTGTAAAATATGATAGTAATCTAAAAAAGGGTCTAGGTCAATTGATCCCCGGTCAATTGATCCCCTGTCATTTGATTCCCGGTCATTTGATCCCCATACCATTTGATTCTCTGTCAAAAGATCCCCGGTCATTTGATTCTCAGTCATATTTTCTGTTTATAAACCTACTATTCATTTATTATATGTGAATATATAATATAGAAATATGCACCTTACAGTCGATAAAGTTTTTTAAAGAAACTAAGTAATAATGTTAAAAACAGCTAACAAGAAATTAAATATTTTTTATTCAAATAAGTAACAGTATAATAAATATGCTTTCAAATTTACATTTCGGCGACAAAAAACTCTCAATGGTAAAATCAAATGTACAGGTATACCCCACTCTTATTATAACTAGCACATATGATTAATCAAATAAATCAGGAGCATGTCTCGTAATTATTTCTTCTTGTATAGGAGCTAATTGAGGACTAACTTTTGACAATTTTATCGGTGTTTTCAGTTATGCGTTTTTGCCGTAACTGTTACAAGTATTATCATCATGCAAGTGGGAAAGATCAAAAATAATTTTATGGTGAATATACTCAATCTATCGCACCTATACATGATCATAATGTTTATAATAGTTACGGAGAAAACAGCTTAACTGAAAGTTAGGTATATTTATTTAGCTTGCGAAGTGAATATACCTAACTTTAGCTTGCAAGAGTAGGTCAATATGTTTTCTGACTAGTTGTAAATGTAAATTATTTGTAAATAAAAATAATTAATTTTTTGCGATAATAAGTTCTAGCTGTTTGAATTCTGTAATTTTTTTCATTATATATAAAATTTATTATATAAATATATTAGACATCAAATTGTTTCACAAGTTTTATTTATTATTTAAATAGTAAATGGCAATTTTTATATAGAAATAAAAATAGTTATAAATTATTGCATGCTAAATATATGAGCAAACAAAAAGTATGACTGGGAATCAAATGACCGGGGACCAAATGGCCGGGGATCAAATGACCGGGAATCTTTTGACCGGGGATCAATTGACCGGCCACCCTATAAGATAGGTAAGAAATTTTTAAAATAGAGTTCACAACTTTTCTTCTATAAAATTCCACAAAATTTGTATTTCATAAAATTGTTTCCATATTTTATGATAATTCGTAAATTTTGTATTCCATAATTCAGGAGTGCTACTGTATTTATCTATTAGAATTTATTTTTCAATAGCTCCTTTTTTGTGACAAGAAAACTCCAAAAAAAACCCATTAATTTCTTCCCCATTTTTAATCGAAATTAGGAAGAAATAATTAAATTAATGTTGCTAATGCATTTACAGGATATTGTTTGGCACATCAGAGTAATAATCATTTCTCTGTCAAGAAAACCTTTTTTCAAAGATAATAATTTAGAATAGACACATCATTGTAGAGGTTACGTAAAAGCTTGCAGAGCCGCAGGGATGGGGTGCGATTCCACCGCATTTTGGAAATTTTATCTTTCGATTCTTACTCTACAATGTCCAATACAAAACTAAATGATCAGTTTCCAGTGTATTCCCCTAGTCAAATAGAAATATATTATAGTAGGCTTTGAAATATAATTGAAATTGCAATTAACAATAGAATTACCCTTTTCTTCGGCGTAAGCAGCAGTAGCAGCCAGGGCTACCAACAACAAGATAACTCTCATGGCGACCTTTCTTTAGCGCACCTGTTCTGCACCCAAAGAAATGCAGAAGTTACTATGCAGAGTGAAAGATGCTTTGCCTTATATACCTCCAGATGACAGCATTCTCTTACCAAACAGTTATTAAAATGCACTTTAAATCCTTATCATATCAGCTACAAACAACAGCGACCTCCATTGTTTCTAATTTCAAAATGGAGTTTCTCATATCACCAGCATATTATATTTTTCACGCATAATAATTTGATAATAGTAAAATTCTCCTTTACTTAACTATCAATATAGTCATTATATATCATAACATCGCAAACGACAAACTGATAAAATAGTTTTTAATTTTGCGATATAATATATACGTACAATGTGGTTGTTATTTTTGTGACTAATGGTACAATCTTCGTAAAACATACATAAATAAGAGCAATAGAGAAGATGGTGATGCAACGCATGTACTCCATCATGACAGATGGAGAATTTCCTAGAAAAGAAGATTAGGTATCTCTGGTTATTTACGTAGATTATAATTGTTGTGGACCTAAATTTTTACCTAATCGCTTAAAAGATTGGTCTTTTCATTAAGTATAATCAGTAACTAACCTCTAATTTTTGAAATGATTAAATTGACATGTGAAAGTAGATAAAGGCGCCACGTCATATAAAAAATTCAGCGGTCACTATGCGTAAATTGTGTTATCTCTGGTAAGTCTGGTGGGATCCAAGTTGTTTTCTTATACCAGTCATATGGAGCAATGTGTTTCGTAAAATTCCACTATTGATAACTTATCTGCTGTGTATATAAGGTAAATTATCGTGACTCGAAGCTTACTCTATTGAAATAGTAAGTTGCACTGCAATGAAGCTCATTGATTTATTGTGGGCTTTAAGCCTTCTGGCGGTTTTCTATCTTGCCGGTGAGTGGAAAAAGTAGAAAAAATTATCGTTGTGGCTCAATTTTCAGACACAACCAGAAAATTAATTGTTATATGTTCTTTCACGATCAACTTCAAGAAGGAATACTTAAATCCAATTAATTCTATTAATACTCACTGCTAGTTTCTAAGGTTCAATCCAATTATAGATATTTCTTATTAGTAAAAGACAAAACTTGAATGTCATGAGGTATCTTACTATCCCAATATTTACTTCCAACCACTTAAAAATAGGAAGTTTTCTCTCGTCATTCATGTCTTGGATGGCATTCTGGACCACACGACAGACAGTACAAACCCTTACATGTACATGAAACTCGCAGGCATCCGCTCATACCAGAAGAGCAACACCATCATGAAATAAGTCCTAGTTGAATGAGTGTACTGCGAGAGGGAGTTAGAAAAGTGTTCGATTACTCACTCTGTAGATCAAACGTGCCCTCAATATTTAATTAACGCCCCGCATTATTAAAGCCCCGTGACATTTCTTGTTGTAGTGTATATTTCATATTCAAAGTAGATACCTTTTATAAATTAAGAAATTTTTAGATTTTTATACATTTTTATCATTTCACCATTTATTAATAGTAATACAAATTTGATAAATATCATTTTAAATTTGATTCTTTTTCAGATGGACGAGTGACATGTTATTACGGCTCGTGGGCTACTTATCGCTATGACAAGGCACATTTCATCGTGGACGACATAGATCCCTTCCTATGTGATGAAGTTATCTACTCTTTCGCAGGCCTCAACGAAACCTCATATGAGATCATGGTACAATGAATTACTATAAAAATTATTGTGGGTTTAGTAATCAAAACTCCAAAATTGAATACTTACAATTATGTTTTAGCTGATGAATGACAATATTTACTACAATTTTACTGTTCATTGCTCAATACTGTAGTTATTGAAGCTCTTGTAATATTTTCCTTGATTTAAACCAAGATTTTTAATTTTTTTAGGCTCTTGATCCATATGTTGATCTTTACGATAACTATGGCAAGGGGGGTTTCTTCAGATTCACAAATTTGAAGCAACAAAATCCACTCCTGAAAACAACTCTATCTGTCGGTGGATGGAATGAAGGATCTGAAAAGTACTCAATGGTGAGTGCTGAAAAATAAAACTAATTTCCTTTTTTGCCATTCCATTTTCAATATATTAAAGATATTATTATGATTATATACGATGAGGTTTATAATAAATAAGCTAATGATTGATCATAGTAATTCGCTAAAATATCATTTAGTCTTTTCGACTGAATGCTCTTTTTGATAAAATATCCTCTCAACATATCACAGAAAAAGCACGAAGCATTATTAATGATTTACATTTTGCTCACAGTCATTAATATTTAATTTTACTGTACCAGATGGCAGCTAACAGCTCCAAGAGACGTTCTTTCGTTTCCAGCACTTTGAGACTCCTGGTAGATTTTAATTTCGATGGACTCAACATGGATTGGGAGTTTCCGGGTCAGAGAGGTGGATCTGCAGCTGATAAGGTCAGTAAAGTAGGCTCACTATATTGGAATATTAAAATCACTACAGTGTAACTTATGAAACTTAGATTTAAAACACGTAGACCAAATTCATGACGACTAACGCCATCTATTGTACATTATGTCAATAACTCAAACACTTAGAAGCATAATATAATTTCAAGATCATTTTCAAAAGTTCATTTTCCAAATACAATAAAAAATTTAAATGCTATTTGCTTAATTAACATTGAGTGTACAATATTATCCATGATGAAACCACGTGAATGCATATAATAAAACATTAAAGGTCCCCTCTACTTTAAATTTTTATTACTCTACTCATTAGAACTAAGGTATAAAACTACAAACCATTTCAAATTTGGTTCTATATGTCTATTAAAATATGAAATTTAATTTAATCTTAAAAAAATTCTTTACCCTCCGAAATTGAAGCAAAGAAAAAGTAGGATCCATTGCCTACCAATTCTAAACAATAACAAAGCTGCTAGACATATTAAAACTGGCTAAATATACCGTTACCTAAATACCATTACTCTAGAAAAAATAATTGGTGCCTAAAATTGTACCTAAATACTTAATTGCCATTAAATTTACGATAATACAATAAAAAGTCCGTTTTATAACTTTTTCGTCTATTTAATTTTAGAAATATCGGACAGTATGTTATATAACCTTAATTCTACAAATATAAAGCATTTATAGAGAAATTCTAATTTAGATTGGAGAGGACCTTTAACGCTTCAAGAAATTTTTTTTAAGTTTTTTATTTACTTTCTGTATTCGTCAACAACATACAGTGGTATAATACAAACAGTCTGCTTATTAGTTTCAAAATTTATGGTTCGTATTCCTTTGTTTAATTCACTACCTTTGCCTCCAAATGTGTAGACAAATAAATGCATCGTTGTTACATAAGTCAATTTTGTGCAGTGCTAGATAAGAAAACTGTTTATAGGAAAATGGTGTAATAATTGATTTTACAGAAACGTAGACTCAACATAATGCGTTTACTTCCAGGAGTTCCATTGCATAGAACTTTAGAGGGTCATTTAGTGAATCGAACCATAAAGAAGAGCCGATAGCTAAACAAAAACTATTCAGATCACAGTTAGGTATACACAGTTCCAATCGTATACCTTACTACTGTTGTGAACATAAAGGTCACAAATTGTTTTAAGTATGTGGTGGTGGTAACAGGAACCCTCTTCAATAATGCCATCCTTTATTGCAGACTAACTACGCTCTCCTCTTGCAAGAACTGAGGACCCAATTGGACCAGTACGGTCTTGGCCTCACAGTTGCAGTACCGGCCGGAGAGACGGCCCTTGATTTGGGATTCGACATTCCTGCTATGTCCAGCTTTGTGGATTACTTCCATGTGATGACTTACGACTACCACGGCGATTGGGAAGACTTCACTCATCACAATTCACCCCTGGGACCTCATCCAAATGATACTGGTGTTGCAGCCACCTTCAATGTGGTCAGTATGATGGCTATAGTAAAAATGGAATTGATATATCAATTTATCATTACATGATATCTAAGACTGATATCATAGTAATTTTATTCCATTTATTAATTGCAACTCCTTGTATGTCAATTTACTTAGTTATGTCAGAGATCCCCTTCAAGCCATCTATCGGAAATTCTATCAAACTTATGTTACTTATTGAATACCCTATATACTTACTCAAAAAGGTGTACGGACAACTGCCATGCAGATAACTGCCATGCGGACAACTGCCATTGTGGACAACTGCCATGCGACAAACTGCCTTGCGGACAACTGCCATGCACTATATTATAATTTTATTTTGGGTGATTTGTAATGCGCTTGTAAACTTAACCTTTCATGAAATTAAGTTGTTTTGAAGAATATTATTATCTAAACCTAAAAATTAAGTATGATAATACTATTCGTATAGTCCGAAATTGTGTATGAAGAAGAATAAAAATTAATATTGACGGCAGATAAAGAATTTATAGTTTAAGTATGTTATATATATTTCATCGTTGGAACATATTACTTCACGTTTAACCCATTAGGACCCTTGAATATTCATATGGTTGACAGAAAGATTAAAATCTATAGATGCCTAACTTTCTTCTCAAACATTTCAAAATACTAAACACATGCTTTACAGGTTACAATTTCCAGTGAGTGTGATTTTGCATCTTATTGTTAAATGATTTTTCTTTTGGATATTTGTAAGAGATAACTTTGCTGCTAGATTCAAAATTAGAAACCGAAGTAGTGTAATTATCTTAACTCTATGTTAAAAAATTTCTTACACAGAACACTTTAATTAGTAACTTTGAAACATGAATTTGTTTTTCTATAGTTTCTTTGTTTCCAGCTCCCACTGATCAAAAATTCATGCATTACATGTCTTTAAAATACTTGAAATGTGTCAAAATATCTGAATAATTATTATTGAAATACATTTATTAAATTTGTAATTATACTAATAAGAAATCCAATTTTAATTAACTCATATATGCCCACTAAAACAACTCTTAAATAATAAAATGCAAAGCCACACTCACTGAAAATTTTAACCTATAAAGCTTATATATTTATACCATTTTATGTATTTTGAAATGTTTGAATTGGAAGTTTTGCATCTATAGATTTCAACCTTTTAGTCAACCATTTGATCATTGAAGGTGTTAAATGTGAAAGCAATGATTGTTACAAAGAATGAAATTTAGTATTACTTCAATATTAATTTCTATGCTTCTTCATTCATAATTTCAGACTATAGGTGCAATTAACATTTTTATACTAAAAACTTAATTTTTAGGGTAAGATAATAATATTCTTCACATCAAATTAATTCCATGAAAGGTTAAGTTTACAATCGCATTACAATTCACCCAAAAGAACGTTATAATTTACCCAAAATAAAATTATAATATATGCATGGCAGTTGTCCGCATGGCAGTTTGTCGCATGGCAGTTGTCCGCATGGCAGTTATCCGCATGGCAGTTATCCGCATGGCAGTTGTCCGCATGGCAGTTGTCCGCATGGCAGTTGTCCGCATGGCAGTTGTCCTAGAGCCCTCAAAAAATGCATTGATTTTTGACGAAATAATTCATTCAATTAACTAATTAACGTTTATCTATTTTATTATGTTAATAATAATCTTATGATGGACCCTTATTAAACAAATATAATTTTGTACAAAAATATTTCTACGTATCATTTTATAGAGCCACGTAAAAGTTGAAATTTAAGAAATGATACTTCCTTTAGGTTTCACTTAATATTTAAATATGAT